>JANLIY010000199.1:0-45619 GCA_029490685.1 Schizonepeta tenuifolia
CCAAAAAAATTAAATTTATATCATACATGAAAATAATTTTTCATGTATGATACATACACGAAGATAATTTCATGTATGCATCATACATGAAGTTAGGCTTCGTGATTCAAATTTTTGCCGGAAAAATTAGCCGGAAATTGTCGCCGGAAAATTAGCCGGAAACATTTCACCGGAATTTTTTTAGTCGGATAATGTCGCCGGAAAATTTTGCCGGAAATTCATAGAAGAAATTAATCTTCGTGTATGATACAAATTAAATGCAATCTTCTTGTATACATGAAGGGCATAAAAGTCCTAAACAAACTCAAAAGGGGTATTTTGAATTTTTTTAAAGAAAGAGCTATAATTTATCTTTTGTGTTTGAGAAGAGGTATTTTGAGTTTTTGCTCAAAAGAAAAAGGGTAAGGGAAATTGATCAATTTTTATAGTATGCTTTAATACAAAATGCCACTTCATGGTACGGTACATAATAAGATATGAGGTGATGATATATGATATACTAGTGTGTAGCCCGTTGGATAGGTAATTACTTAACATTATAATTTTATATTTTTTTAAAATAATTTTATAAGTATTTTATGTCGAAGTTATATTATTGCGAAAATTAATTGAAAGAGTGTTACACCCACTATATCAAGTTACAGTATATAATAAATTGAGGGATAACGTTACTCGACATTTTTTTATCCTAAAAATGTCATATAGGCATTTTTTTTTCCTAAAAATGTGTCAATCTATATTGTAAAATTCAATTAAAATAAAGACTTTAATATCCCATAATAAAATTCTAACTACAACTTTTATCTAATTTTATTTTTACCAATATTTTTTATCGTCTCTATTATCATTGTAGTAGTCTATCTTTTAGACAAATATATTAGTATGTGATGATAAAATATTATACATTGTATGCAAATTAATTGAGTTTAAAAGTTCTTGTTTTAATATTAAGTTTCTGGTTGCATATACATTTTTTTGCACGTATTGTTACGTCTTTTTATTATTTTTTTTATCAATTGATTGTTATGGTTATTGCAATTTGCGACAAGTTTAACTGTGTTAATGTATTATAATTTAGATTTGAACTAATGCTCGGGTAATTAGGGTACCCTAATACCTTACCGTTTAGATAGCCCTAGTTAGTATTAAGCTGCATTTGTTGACAAAGGCAAAAAGAGAAAAATGGAAAAAAAAATAATTGATACTAAAATAATGGTATAATCAGTTAATTAAGAGCATACTATACTATACTATCTTCTGTGTGTGATTTAATTAACTAACTTAAGTGGCGCATAGCATTTTTTTTAAAAATAAGTGTTATCGTTCATGACTTTAAATATTTACTAAATTTAATTAATTTTATTACGATTTATTAATTAGAAATAATATTTGATTTGATTTGGCTTGGCTTGGCCATGGTCAATTTTTATAGCAGTATTAATTTGGCCATGTAAATTGGAATCCATCGTAATGTCAAAATCGGCCATATGTATATTGGAGTTGGGGTGGGAATTGACCACTGTAGCGAAATAAGCTGGGCGGCAAGTTTGCGATTTTGAATTGAAATGAAAGTTTCTAACCACTTTGGTGGCAGCAATGTTCACTTATACTTATAAAAGCCTTGCTCAGCTAAGAGTTCTTGTGTTTTTGAAAAAAAAAAGATAAAGAGTTCTTGTTGTTCTTGTTATTCCACTTAAAGAGTTTAAGCATGTCCACTTCGACCGCCTCCGCTCCCGTTTGGCCACCGCAGCCCAGGTTTTGCGATATTCACCATATACAACTGACGGTGTCGCCTTCGGGAATCCCCGGAATCCTTTCCGGCGATATTATGGATGCCCCATATGCGGGTGGAAGGACTGGTATGATCCCGAAATGCCTCCTTACCAAAAGAGATGTGTGGCTAACCTCATGGCAGAGAAGGCACAACTCAAAGCATGTGTGAAGAAGTTGAAGATATGTATGTTTGCTCTCCTTCTGGTCATTGCTTATCTCCTCTGCTCAGAGAAAATCAAAGCTAATGGTGTCCTGGAGCTCGAATTTGGCAATTAATTTTGATGTAGGTTGTTAACTCACTTGTTGTAGTTTTAACTTGTATGTGTTGTGTTTTAATTTATTAAGTGAGCACCAGGTGTTTGTAAAATGTTTCTATCAATGGTTGTTCATTCAGTTGTTGTAGTTTAACTTGTAGGTGTTGTGTTTTAATTTATTATATGATGGCCTGTGTTTGTATTGATACCAGTATTGTTGTGAATGGATCATCTCGGCACAGTTGCAGTCTTTGAACATGGTTTTTTGTATAAATACTTGTGAATCACAAAATACTTGTGCAATCTGAATTGACCACAATTGCATATAAGAAAGAATACATAATAATAATTCCATGAGAAAGTAAAAAATATCATTCGAAGTTTAGTTAACAAAATGGCCAAACTTGTAAGCAAACAGGCAAATTTAATCATTTCCAAACTCAAGAAGTCAAATTTGCAATAATCAAATAATGTCATTCTATAACCCTCCAGTTAAACAACTCTGCACAATATTCATCTCTTGATTGGGAGCAAATCTCGAAGATGTCAAATACGATAACGGACGGCCTGAGACTAAACATTCCACAAACTTCAGCGCGTAAATACCACAGTCATGTCTGTTTGGCTGCTGAGGAGTACCAGAGTTTTGTATAACATCCCACTCGTCTTTCGGAGGTCCGTTGAAGTGCGTAACGTCTGCTTCAAGGCACAACCATTGCAGTCTTATTGACATTACCCTAAAATGCTCCTTCACTGTTTCCCACCTCGTTTCCGAATTGTACATGGAATCAAAAACGACAATTTCCTGTTCGGGAATTCGAATCTGGTACGTAGCAAAATGATTCCCACTTATCAAAGCTATGCCGCAGACCTGATCAACATCTCTCCATGGCTTGCCATACGTCTCAGGTAATCCACCATTGGCATACTTCAAAAGAGCTGGCATGTTTGAGGTCATGTCATCAGCCTTAAGAAATTTATGGGATTCATGCAAGTGTTTGTGTTAGGGTTTATTATTATTGCATAGAGAATTAAAAAACTGGAGTTGCGAAAAAATATACCCAGGCATCATTGTCCACGAGAGTCCACCGATTAAGGAATAAGTATGGTTTGCCGTTGGCTTTGAAAAGCAACAAGTTCAGGATTGCATCACAATTCTGTAATAGTAATTAAAGTGTTACGAGGAAAACTTATATAAGTCAAATATAAGAATATCCACTTTGGGAATTTTTAATATAAAGAACATATTTACCTGTGTCGACAACCATTCTGTTTTTCTATACAATTTCTTAAAAAACCACTGACCTATCTTAAGATGGCATGCAATGCGCAGTTTGAAAGATCTGCAACACATGAGTTTAAAAAGTGGATAATACTCACCACCATTATATTTTAAAAACACAGGCAGAATGCATTATTGGCCAAAAAAATATTCCATACCTCTCACCTCGTGGAGGATTTCTATACCAAATTTTGAATGGTTTTATTAATGCAGGGTCGTAGGTCTTGAGAGGATCATATTTTCTATCCTCAGGTACCTCAGGTACCTCAGTAGCTTCAAAGTGTAGCTCATCATCTTCAGTTACTGTTTCGACATTTGTGGCTCCAACCTGCTCCTCTCCCACACACCCTTGACCTGCCAATATGGTCTTTTTTTTATCCTCTTCAATAGCAGCCTCCACGTGTCTCTCAATAGATAAGATATTGCCCGTAATGCAATCAATTAGACTCGCGAGCTTGGCAAAATCAACTTCATCATCAGATGCAGCATCCAAAGGGTCCCCAGTAGTATCCACAAGACATTCTTCTAATACAATATCGCCAACATCAGCACGATCTTGCAAAGCCGAATCAACCACATCAGCAGGATCTTGTTCAGCCAAATCACTCACATCCATATCATCCACTAAATCATGAACTAATAGAATCTGTCCATTTTCATCCACACGTTCTAAATCCAAGTTATCCCCACCATTGTCATCACATACATGGTGCACATCATTGATATGAGTTGTGTCGGTACATAATAACTCCACAATTAGGATAATTAGCAGGTTGTTTTCAGCATCCAAAGAGCGAGGATTCCTAGCTGCACCCTCATCTTCAAAAATGTTGTTCACTTCTTCATTAATGTCCATTTCGGACGGCCCCGGCATGCTCGCACTCTTTATCGGTGGAGTACCACCTCTCCTCATTTCAGTTCTCTTCATTTGCTCAGTCCTCATTTCCTCAAAATACAAAAACAATTTGCTCACTTTCTCATTCAAACTGCTACAATAAGCCTCCAACTTATCAAGTCTTGAAGTAATGACTTGCAAAGAATGACTATCCCATGTCTACAAAGGGAAAATAAATAATTATGGATGTAACAATAATGATTGAGATTAAAGAAATTAAGGAAAATTATTAAAAAAAAAAAAGAAGCATACATGGTTGGCTGTTTTCATTGGTCTGGATTTTTCATGTACAGGCTCTTCATCATCTTGCAGTGCCGATTTCTCAGCCTCATCTTTTGCTACCTCCTCAACAGAAGAACACAATTTATAATTACCCTTCACTCGGGGTTTCTTTGAACATTCACCACTTCGGAGACTAAGTTTCCTCTTTCCATGGTTTCCGTGGTTTTTTTTTTTTTGCACCTTGAAAAGCTCATTTGAAGCTCATTTCGAGCGTAGCTCTTGAACTTGCGTTTTTCTCGAGCAATATAAATTTTTTTCGACCCCAAATCACCACACACTCCTTTATTATGATGTATCCAATGTAAAAGTTTCAAGGAAATGCTTCATGTTTTAAAAGATACCTACAAAATCCTGTTTGCACCTTGAAAAGCTCATTTGAAGCTCATTTCAAGCGTAGCTCCCAAACTTGCATTTTTCTCAAGCAATATAAATTTTTTCGATCTAAAACCACCAAAAACTCCCTTATAATGATGTATCCAATGTAAAAGTTATCATTAAAGGTTTATTTCTTGTTAAAATACCTACAAAATCGTGTCTGTACCTTAAAAAGCTAATTCGAAGCTCATTTCGAGCGTAGCTCTCGAACTTACATTTTTCTTGAGCAATATAAATTTTTTTCGACCCTAAACCACCACATACTCTCTTATTATGATGTATCCAATGTAAAACTTTCAAAGAAAGGCTTTGTTTTTGTCAAGATACCTAAAAAATCGTGTTTGCACCTTGAAAAGCTCATTTGAAGCTCATTTCGAGCGTAGCTCTCGAACTTGCATTTTACTCGAGCAATATAAATTTTTTTCGATTTCAAAGCACCACACACTCCCTTATTATGATGTATCCAATGTAAAAGTTTCAAAGAAATGCTTCGTTTTTAAAAGATACCTACAAAATCCTATTTGCACCTTGAAAAGCTCATTTGATGCTCATTTCGAATGTAGCTCTTGAACTTGCATTTTTCTCGAGCAATATAAATTTTTTTCGACCCCAAACCACCACACACTCCCTTATTATGATTTATCCAAAGTAAAAGTTTCAAGGAAATGCTTCGTTTTTTAAAAGATACCTACAAAATCCTGTTTGCACCTTGTAAAGCTCATTTGAAGCTCATTTCGAGCGTAGCTCTCGAACTTGCATTTTTTCTCGAGCAATATAAATTTTTTTCGACCCCAAACCACCACACACTCACTTAATATGATGTATCCAATGTAAAAGTTTCAAGAAAATGCTTCGTTTTTTAAAAGATACCTAAAAAATCCTTTTTGCACCTCGAAAAGCTCATTTGAAGCTCATTTCGAGCGTAGCTCTTGAACTTGCATTTTTCTCGAGCAATATAAAATTTTTTCGACCCCAAATCACCACACACTCCCTTATTATGATGTATCCAATGTAAAAGTTTTAAGGAAATGCTTCGTGTTTTAAAAGATACCTACAAAATCCTGTTCGCACCTTGAAAAGCTCATTTGAAGCTCATTTCGAGCGTAGCTCCCAAACTTGCATTTTTCTCAAGCAATATAAACTTTTTCGATCCAAAACCACCGAAAACTCCATTATAATGATGTATCCAATGTAAAAGTTATCATTAAAAGCTTATTTCTTGTTAAATACCTACAAAATCGTGTATGTACCTTAAAAAGCTAATTTGAAGCTCATTTCGAGCGTAGCTCTCGAACTTGCATTTTTCTCGAGCAATATAAATTTTTTTCAACCCCAAACCACCACACACTCTCTTATAAAAAATCGTGTTTGCACCATGAAAAGCTCATTTGAAGCTCATTTCGAGCGTAGCTCTCGAACTTGCATTTTTCTCGAGCTATATAAATTCATTTCGACCCCAAACCACCACACACTCTCTTATAAAAAATCGTGTTTGCACCATGAAAAGCTCATTTGAAGCTCATTTCGAGCGTAGATCTCGAATTTGCATTTTTCTCGAGCAATATAAATTTTTTCAACCCCAAACCACAACACACTCCCTTATTATGATGTATCTAACATAAAAGTTTCAAAGAAATGCTTCGTTTTTGTAGAGATACCTACAAAATCGTGTTTGCACCTTGAAAAGCTTATTTGAAGCTCATTTCGAGCGTAGCTCCCAAACTTGCATTTTTCTCGAGCAATATAAACTTTTTCGATCCAAAACCACCGAAAACTCCCTTATAATGATATATCCAATGTAAAAGTTATCATTAAAGGCATATTTCTTGTTAAAATTCCTACAAAATCGGGTATGCAACTTTAAAAGCTCATTCGAAGCTCATTTCGAGCGTAGCTCTCGATCTTACATTTTTCTCGAGCAATATAAATTTTTTTCGACCCCAAACCACCACATACTCTCTTATTATGATGAATCCAATGTAAAAGTTTCAAAGAAAGGCTTTGTTTTTGTCAAGATACCTAAAAATCGTGTTTGCATCTTGAAAAGCTCATTTGAAGCTCATTTCGAGCGTAGCTCTCGAACTTGCATTTTACTCGAGCAATATAATTTTTTTTCAACCCCAAACCACCACACACTCCCTTAATATGATGTATCCAATGTAAAAGTTTCAAGGAAATGCTTCGTTTTTTAAAAGATACCTACAAAATCCTGTTTGCACCTTGAAAAGCTCATTTGATGCTCATTTTGAATTTAGCTCTTGAACTTGCATTTTTCTCGAGCAATATAAATTTTTTTCGAACCCAAACAACCACAAACTCCCTTATTATCATGTATCCAAAGTAAAATTTTCAAGGAAATGGTTCGTTTTTTAAAAGATACCTACAAAATCCTGTTTGCACCTTGAAAAGCTCATTTGAAGCTCATTTCGATCATAGCTCCCAAACTTGCATTTTTCTCGAGCAATATAATTTTTTTTCGACCCCAAACCACCACAAACTCCCTTAATATGATGTATCCAATGTAAAAGTTTCAAGGAAATGCTTCGTTTTTTAAAAGATACCTACAAAATCCTGTTTGCACCTTGAAAAGCTCATTTGAAGCTCATTTTGAGCATAACTCTTGAACTTGCATTTTTCTCGATTAATATAAATTTTTTTCGACCCCAAATCACCACACACTCCCTTATTATGATGTATCTAATGTAAAAGTTTCAAAGAAAGGCTTTGTTTTTGTCAAGATACCTAAAAAATCGTGTGTGCACCTTGAAAGGCTCATTTGATGCTCATTTCGAACGTAGCTCTCGAACTTGCATTTTTCTCGAGCAATATAAATTTTTTCGATCCCAAACCACCACACACTCCCTTAATATGATGTATCCAATGTAAAAGTTTCAAGGAAATGCTTCACTTTTTAAAAGATACCTACAAAATCCTATTTGCACCTTGAAAAGCTCATTTGATGCTCATTTCGAGCGTAGCTCTTGAACTTGCATTTTTCTCGAGCAATATAAATTTTTTTCGACCCCAAACCACCACACACTCCCTTATTATGATTTATCCAAAGTAAAAGTTTCAAGGAAATGCTTCGTTTTTAAAAGATACCTACAAAATCCTGTTTGCACCTTGTAAAGCTCATTTGAAGCTCATTTCGAGCGTAGCTCTCGAACTTGCATTTTTTCTCGAGCAATATAAATTTTTTCGACCCCAAACCACCACACACTCACTTAATATGATGTATCCAATGTAAAGTTTCAAGAAAATGCTTCGTTTTTTAAAAGATACCTAAAAAATCCTTTTTGCACCTTGAAAAGCTCATTTGAAGCTCATTTCGAGCGTAGCTCTTGAACTTGCATTTTTCTCGAGCAATATAAAATTTTTTCGACCCCAAATCACCACACACTCCCTTATTATGATGTATCCAATGTAAAAGTTTTAAGGAAATGCTTCGTGTTTTAAAAGATACCTACAAAATCCTGTTCGCACCTTGAAAAGCTCATTTGAAGCTCATTTCGAGCGTAGCTCCCAAACTTGCATTTTTCTCAAGCAATATAAACTTTTTCGATCCAAAACCACCGAAAACTCCATTATAATGATGTATCCAATGTAAAAGTTATCATTAAAAGCTTATTTCTTGTTAAAATACCTACAAAATCGTGTATGTACCTTAAAAAGCTAATTTGAAGCTCATTTCGAGCGTAGCTCTCGAACTTGCATTTTTCTCGAGCAATATAAATTTTTTTCAACCCCAAACCACCACACACTCTCTTATAAAAAATCGTGTTTGCACCATGAAAAGCTCATTTGAAGCTCATTTCGAGCGTAGCTCTCGAACTTGCATTTTTCTCGAGCTATATAAATTCATTTCGACCCCAAACCACCACACACTCTCTTATAAAAAATCGTGTTTGCACCATGAAAAGCTCATTTGAAGCTCATTTCGAGCGTAGATCTCGAATTTGCATTTTTCTCGAGCAATATAAATTTTTTCAACCCCAAACCACAACACACTCCCTTATTATGATGTATCTAACATAAAAGTTTCAAAGAAATGCTTCGTTTTTGTAGAGATACCTACAAAATCGTGTTTGCACCTTGAAAAGCTTATTTGAAGCTCATTTCGAGCGTAGCTCCCAAACTTGCATTTTTCTCGAGCAATATAAACTTTTTCGATCCAAAACCACCGAAAACTCCCTTATAATGATATATCCAATGTAAAAGTTATCATTAAAGGCATATTTCTTGTTAAAATTCCTACAAAATCGGGTATGCAACTTTAAAAGCTCATTCGAAGCTCATTTCGAGCGTAGCTCTCGATCTTACATTTTTCTCGAGCAATATAAATTTTTTTCGACCCCAAACCACCACATACTCTCTTATTATGATGAATCCAATGTAAAAGTTTCAAAGAAAGGCTTTGTTTTTGTCAAGATACCTAAAAAATCGTGTTTGCATCTTGAAAAGCTCATTTGAAGCTCATTTCGAGCGTAGCTCTCGAACTTGCATTTTACTCGAGCAATATAATTTTTTTTCAACCCCAAACCACCACACACTCCCTTAATATGATGTATCCAATGTAAAAGTTTCAAGGAAATGCTTCGTTTTTTTAAAAGATACCTACAAAATCCTGTTTGCACCTTGAAAAGCTCATTTGATGCTCATTTTGAATTTAGCTCTTGAACTTGCATTTTTCTCGAGCAATATAAATTTTTTTCGAACCCAAACAACCACAAACTCCCTTATTATCATGTATCCAAAGTAAAATTTTCAAGGAAATGGTTCGTTTTTTAAAAGATACCTACAAAATCCTGTTTGCACCTTGAAAAGCTCATTTGAAGCTCATTTCGATCATAGCTCCCAAACTTGCATTTTTCTCGAGCAATATAATTTTTTTTTCGACCCCAAACCACCACAAACTCCCTTAATATGATGTATCCAATGTAAAAGTTTGAAGAAAATGCTTCGTTTTTTAAAAGATACCTACAAAATCCTGTTTGCACCTTGAAAAGCTCATTTGAAGCTCATTTTGAGCATAACTCTTGAACTTGCATTTTTCTCGATTAATATAAATTTTTTTCGACCCCAAATCACCACACACTCCCTTATTATGATGTATCTAATGTAAAAGTTTCAAAGAAAGGCTTTGTTTTTGTCAAGATACCTAAAAAATCGTGTGTGCACCTTGAAAGGCTCATTTGATGCTCATTTCGAACGTAGCTCTCGAACTTGCATTTTTCTCGAGCAATATAAATTTTTTTCGATCCCAAACCACCACACACTCCCTTAATATGATGTATCCAATGTAAAAGTTTCAAGGAAATGCTTCACTTTTTAAAAGATACCTACAAAATCCTATTTGCACCTTGAAAAGCTCATTTGATGCTCATTTCGAGCGTAGCTCTTGAACTTGCATTTTTTCTCGAGCAATATAAATTTTTTTCGACCCCAAACCACCACACACTCCCTTATTATGATTTATCCAAAGTAAAAGTTTCAAGGAAATGCTTCGTTTTTTTAAAAGATACCTACAAAATCCTGTTTGCACCTTGTAAAGCTCATTTGAAGCTCATTTCGAGCGTAGCTCTCGAACTTGCATTTTTTTCTCGAGCAATATAAATTTTTTTCGACCCCAAACCACCACACACTCACTTAATATGATGTATCCAATGTAAAAGTTTCAAGAAAATGCTTCGTTTTTTAAAAGATACCTAAAAAATCCTTTTTGCACCTTGAAAAGCTCATTTGAAGCTCATTTCGAGCGTAGCTCTTGAACTTGCATTTTTCTCGAGCAATATAAAATTTTTTCGATCCCAAATCACCACACACTCCCTTATTATGATGTATCCAATGTAAAAGTTTTAAGGAAATGCTTCGTGTTTTAAAAGATACCTACAAAATCCTGTTCGCACCTTGAAAAGCTCATTTGAAGCTCATTTCGAGCGTAGCTCCCAAACTTGCATTTTTCTCAAGCAATATAAACTTTTTCGATCCAAAACCACCGAAAACTCCATTATAATGATGTATCCAATGTAAAAGTTATCATTAAAAGCTTATTTCTTGTTAAAATACCTACAAAATCGTGTATGTACCTTAAAAAGCTAATTTGAAGCTCATTTCGAGCGTAGCTCTCGAACTTGCATTTTTCTCGAGCAATATAAATTTTTTTTCAACCCCAAACACCCACACACTCTCTTATAAAAAATCGTGTTTGCACCATGAAAAGCTCATTTGAAGTCATTTCGAGCGTAGCTCTCGAACTTGCATTTTTCTCGAGCTATATAAATTCATTTCGACCCCAAACCACCACACACTCTCTTATAAAAAATCGTTGTTTGCACCATGAAAAGCTCATGAAAAGCTCATTTGAAGCTCATTTCGAGCGTAGATCTCGAATTTGCATTTTTCTCGAGCAATATAAATTTTTTCAACCCCAAACCACAACACACTCCCTTATTATGATGTATCTAACATAAAAGTTTCAAAGAAATGCTTCGTTTTTGTAGAGATACCTACAAAATCGTGTTTGCACCCTTTGAAAAGCTTATTTGAAGCTCATTTCGAGCGTAGCTCCCAAACTTGCATTTTTCTCGAGCAATATAAACTTTTTCGATCCAAACCACCGAAAACTCCCTTATAATGATATATCCAATGTAAAAGTTATCATTAAAGGCATATTTCTTGTTAAAATTCCTACAAAATCGGGTATGCAACTTTAAAAGCTCATTCGAAGCTCATTTCGAGCGTAGCTCTCGATCTTACATTTTTCTCGAGCAATATAAATTTTTTTCGACCCCAAACCACCACATACTCTCTTATTATGATGAATCCAATGTAAAAGTTTCAAAGAAAGGCTTTGTTTTTGTCAAGATACCTAAAAAATCGTGTTTGCATCTTGAAAGCTCATTTGAAGCTCATTTCGAGCGTAGCTCTCGAACTTGCATTTTACTCGAGCAATATAATTTTTTTTCAACCCCAAACCACCACACACTCCCTTAATATGATGTATCCAATGTAAAAGTTTCAAGGAAATGCTTCGTTTTTAAAAGATACCTACAAAATCCTGTTTGCACCTTGAAAAGCTCATTTGATGCTCATTTTGAATTTAGCTCTTGAACTTGCATTTTTTCTCGAGCAATATAAATTTTTTTCGAACCCAAACAACCACAAACTCCCTTATTATCATGTATCCAAAGTAAAATTTTCAAGGAAATGGTTCGTTTTTTAAAAGATACCTACAAAATCCTGTTTGCACCTTGAAAAGCTCATTTGAAGCTCATTTCGATCATAGCTCCCAAACTTGCATTTTTCTCGAGCAATATAATTTTTTTTCGACCCCAAACCACCACAAACTCCCTTAATATGATGTATCCAATGTAAAAGTTTGAAGAAAATGCTTCGTTTTTTAAAAGATACCTACAAAATCCTGTTTGCACCTTGAAAAGCTCATTTGAAGCTCATTTTGAGCATAACTCTTGAACTTGCATTTTTCTCGATTAATATAATTTTTTTCGACCCCAAATCACCACACACTCCCTTATTATGATGTATCTAATGTAAAAGTTTCAAAGAAAGGCTTTGTTTTGTCAAGATACCTAAAAAATCGTGTGTGCACCTTGAAAGGCTCATTTGATGCTCATTTCGAACGTAGCTCTCGAACTTGCATTTTTCTCGAGCAATATAAATTTTTTTCGATCCCAAACCACCACACACTCCCTTAATATGAGTATCCAATGTAAAAGTTTCAAGGAAATGCTTCACTTTTTAAAAGATACCTACAAATTTCTTATTTGCACCTTGAAAAGCTCATTTGAAGTTCATTTCGAGCGTAGCTCTTGAACTTGCATTTTTCTAGATTAATATAATTTTTTTCGACCCCAAATCACCACAAACTCCCTTATTATGATGTATCCAATGTAAAAGTTTCAAAGAAAGGCTTTGTTTTTGTCAAGATACCTAAAAAATCGTGTTTACCCTTGAAAAGCTCATTTAAAGCTCATTTCGAGCGTAGCTCTCGAACTTGCATTTTTCTCGAGCAATATAAATTTTTTTCGACCCCAAACCACCACGCACTCCATTATTATGATGTATACAATGTAAAAGTTTCAAGGAAATGCTTCATTTTTTAAAAGATACCTACAAAATCCTGTTTGCACCTTGAAAAGCTCATTTGAAGCTCATTTCGAGCGTAGCTCTTGAACTTGCATTTTCTCGAGCAATATAAAATTTTTTCGACCCCAAATCACCACACACTCCCTATTATGATGTATCCAATGTAAAAATTTCAAGGAAATGCTTCGTGTTGTAAAAGATACCTACAAAATCCTTTTGCACCTTGAAAAGCTCATTTTATGCTCATTTCGAGCGTGGCTCCCAAACTTGCATTTTTCTCAAGCAATATAAATTTTTTAGATCTAAACCACCGAAAACTCCTTATAATAATGTATCCAATGTAAAAGTTATCATTAAAAGCTTATTTCTTGTTAAAATATACAAAATCGTGTTGTCTAAAAAGCTAATTAAATTTCGAGCGTAGCTCTCGAACTTGTTTCTGAAATTACAACCTTATAAAAATTGCACCATGAAAAGCTCATTGAAGCTCATTTCGAGCGTGCTCTCGAACTTGCATTTTTCTCGAGCTATATAAATTTTTTTCGACCCCAAACCACCACACACTCTTTATAAAAAATCGTGTTTGCACCATGAAAAGCTCATTTGAAGCTCATTTCGAGCGTAGATCTCGAACTTGCATTTTTCTCGAGCAATATAAATTTTTTCAACCCCAAACCACAACACACTCTTATTATGATGTATCTAACATAAAACTTTCAAAGAAATGCTTCGTTTTTGTAGAGATACCTACAAAATCGTGTTTGCACCTTGAAAAGCTTATTTGAAGCTCATTTCGAGCGTAGCTCCCAAACTTGCATTTTTTCGAGCAATATAAACTTTTTCGATCCAAAACCACCGAAAACTCCCTTATAATGATATATCCAATGTAAAAGTTATCATTAAAGGCATATTTCTTGTTAAAATACCTACAAAATCGGGTATGCAACTTTAAAAGCTCATTCGAAGCTCATTTCGAGCGTAGCTCTCGATCTTACATTTTTCTCGAGCAATATAAATTTTTTTCGACCCCAAACCACCACAACTCTCTTATTATGATGAATCATATGTAAAAGTTTCAAAGAAAGGCTTTGTTTTTGTCAAGATACCTAAAAAATCGTGTTTGCATCTTGAAAAGCTCATTTGAAGCTCATTTCGAGCGTAGCTCTCGAACTTGCATTTTACTCGAGCAATATAATTTTTTTTCAACCCCAAACCACCACACACTCCCTTAATATGATGTATCCAATGTAAAAGTTTCAAGGAAATGCTTCGTTTTTTAAAAGATACCCACAAAATCCTGTTTGCACCTTCAAAGCTCATTTGATGCTCATTTTGAATGTAGCTCTTGAACTTGCATTTTTCTCGAGCAATATAAATTTTTTTCGAACCCAAAACCACAAACTCCCTTATTATCATGTATCCAAAGTAAAATTTTCAAGGAAATGGTTCGTTTTTTAAAAGAACTACAAAATCCTGTTTGCACCTTGAAAAGCACATTTGAAGCTCATTTCGATCATAGCTCCCAAACTTGCATTTTTCTCGAGCAATATAATTTTTTTTCGACCCCAAACCACCACACACTCCCTTAATATGATGTATCCAATGTAAAAGTTTCAAGGAAATGCTTCGTTTTTTAAAAGATACCTACAAAATCCTGTTTGCACCTTGAAAAGCTCATTTGAAGCTCATTTTGAGCGTACTCTTGAACTTGCATTTTTCTCGATTAATATAAATTTTTTTCGACCCCAAATACCACACACTCCCTTATTATGATGTATCTAATGTAAAAGTTTCAAAGAAAGGCTTTGTTTTTGTCAAGATACCTAAAAAATCGTGTGTGCACCTTGAAAGGCTCATTTGATGCTCATTTCGAGCGTAGCTCTCGAACTTGCATTTTTCTCGAGCAATATAAATTTTTTTCGATCCCAAACCACCACACACTCCCTTAATATGATGTATCCAATGTAAAAGTTTCAAGGAAATGCTTCACTTTTAAAAGATACCTACAAATCCTGTTTGCACCTTGGAAAGCTCATTTGAAGTTCATTTCGAGCGTAGCTCTTGAACTTGCATTTTTCTAGATTAATAAATTTTTTTCGACCCCAAATCACCACAAACTCCCTTATTATGATGTATCCAATGTAAAAGTTTCAAAGAAAGGCTTTGTTTTTGTCAAGATACCTAAAAAATCGTGTTTACACCTTGAAAAGCTCATTTAAAGCTCATTTCGAGCGTAGCTCTCGAACTTGCATTTTTCTCGAGCAATATAAATTTTTTTCGACCCCAAACCACCACCACTCCATTATTATGATGTATACAATGTAAAAGTTTCAAGGAAATGCTTCTTTTTTAAAAAATACCTACAAAATCCTGTTTGCACCTTGAAAAGATCATTTGAAGCTCATTTTCGAGCGTAGCTCTTGAACTTGTTTTTCTCGAGCAATATAAATTTTTGCGACCCCAAATCACCACCACTCCCTTATTATGATGTATCCAATGTAAAAATTTCAATGAAATGCTTCGTGTTTAAAAGATACCTACAAAATCTGTTTGCACCTTGAAAAGCTCATTTGATGCTCATTTCGAGCGTAGCTCCCAAACTTGCATTTTTCTCAAGCAATATAAATTTTTTCGATCCAAAACCACCGAAAACTCCCTTATAATAATGTATCCAATGTTAAAGTTATCATTAAAAGCTTATTTCTGTTAAAATACCTACAAAATCGTGTCTGTACCTTAAAAAGCTAATTTGAAGCTCATTTCGAGCGTTGCTCTCGAACTTGCATTTTTCTCGAGCTATATAAATTTTTTTCGACCCCAAACCACCACACACTCTTATAAAAAATCGTGTTTGCACCATGAAAAGCTCAAAAGCTCATTTCGAGCGTAGCTCTCGAACTTGCATTTTTCTCGAGCAATATAATTTTTTCAACCCCAAACCACAACACACTCCCTTATTATGATGTATCTAACATAAAGTTTCAAAGAAATGCTTCGTTTTTGTAGAGATACCTACAAAATTGTGTTTGCACCTTGAAAAGCTTTGAAGCTCATTTCGAGCGTAGCTCCCAAACTTGCATTTTTTCGAGCAATATAAACTTTTTTCGATCCAAACCACCGAAACAACTCCCTTATAATGATATATCCAATGTAAAAGTATCATTAAAGGATATTCTTGTTAAATACCTACAAAATCGGGTATGCAACTTTAAAAGCTCATTCGAAGCTCATTTCGAGCGTAGCTCTCGCTTACATTTTTCTCGAGCAATATAAATTTTTTCGACCCAAACCACCACAAACTCTTATTATGATGAATCCAAATGTAAAAGTTTCAAAGAAAGGCTTTGTTTTTGTCAAGATACCTAAAAAATCGGTTTGCATCTTGAAAAGCTCATTTGAAGCTCATTCGAGCGTAGCTCTCGAACTTGCATTTACTCGAGCAATATTTTTTTTCAACCCCAAACCACCACACACTCCCTTAATATGATGTATCCAATGTAAAAGTTTCAAGGAAATGCTTCGTTTTTAAAAGATACCTACAAAATCCTGTTTGCACCTTGAAAAGCTCATTTGATGCTCATTTGAATTTAGCTCTTGAACTTGCATTTTTCTCGAGCAATATAAATTTTTTCGAACCCAAACAACCACAAACTCCCTTATTATCATGTATCCAAAGTAAAATTTTCAAGGAAATGGTTCGTTTTTTAAAGATACCTACAAAATCCTGTTTGCACCTTGAAAAGCTCATTTGAAGCTCATTTCGATCATAGCTCCCAAACTTGCATTTTTCTCGAGCAATATAATTTTTTTTCGACCCAAACCACCACAAACTCCCTTAATATGATGTATCCAATGTAAAAGTTTGAAGAAATGCTTCGTTTTTAAAAGATACCTACAAAATCCTGTTTGCACCTTGAAAAGCTCATTTGAAGATCATTTGAGCATAACTCTTGAACTTGCATTTTTCTCGATTAATAAATTTTTTCGACCCCAAATCACCACACATCCCTTAATTATGATGTATCTAATGTAAAAGTTTCAAAGAAAGGCTTTGTTTTTGTCAAGATACCTAAAAAATCGTGTGTGCACCTTGAAAGCTCATTTGATGCTCATTTCGAACGTAGCTCTCGAACTTGCATTTTCTCGAGCAATATAAATTTTTTTCGATCCCAAACCACCACACACTCCCTTAATATGATGTATCCAATGTAAAAGTTTCAAGGAAATGTTCACTTTTTAAAAGATACCTACAAATCTATTTGCACCTTGAAGCTCATTTGAAGTTCATTTCGAGCGTAGCTCTTGAACTTGCATTTTTCTAGATAATATAATTTTTTTCGACCCAAATCACCACAAACTCCCTTATATGATGTATCCAATGTAAAAGTTTCAAAGAAAGCTTTGTTTTTGTCAAGATACCTAAAAATGTGTTTAACCTTGAAAAGCTCATTTAAGCTCATTTCGAGCGTAGCTCTCGAACTTGCATTTTTCTCGAGCAATATAAATTTTTTTCGACCCCAAACCACCACGCACTCCATTATTATGATGTATACAATGTAAAAGTTTCAAGGAAATGCTTCATTTTTTAAAAGATACCTACAAAATCCTGTTTGCACCTTGAAAGCTCATTTGAAGCTCATTCGAGAGTAGCTCTTGAACTTGCATTTTTCTCGAGCAATATAAATTTTTTCGACCCCAAATCACCACACACTCCTTATTATGATGTATCCAATGTAAAAGTTTAAGGAAATGCTTCGTGTTTTAAAAGATACCTACAAAATCCTTTTCGCACCTTGAAAAGCTCATTTGAAGCTCATTTCGAGCGTAGCTCCCAAACTTGCATTTTCTCAAGCAATATAAACTTTTTCGATCCAAACCACCGAAAACTCCATTATATGATGTATCCAATGTAAAAGTTATCATTAAAAGTATTTCTTGTTAAAATACCTACAAAATCGTGTATGTACCTTAAAAAGCTAATTTGAAGCTCATTCGAGCGTAGCTCTCGAACTTGCATTTTTCTCGAGCAATATAAATTTTTTCAACCCCAAACCACCACACACTCTCTTATAAAAAAATCGTGTTGCACCATGAAAAGCTCATTTGAAGCTCATTCGAGCGTAGCTCTCGAACTTGCATTTTTCTCGAGCTATATAAATTCATTTCGACCCCAAACCACCACACACTCTCTTATAAAAAATCGTGTTTGCACCATGAAAAGCTCATTGAAGCTCATTTCGAGCGTAGATCTCGAATTTGCATTTTTCTCGAGCAATATAAATTTTTTCAACCCCAAACCACAACACACTCCCTTATTATGATGTATCTAACATAAAAGTTTCAAAGAAATGATTCGTTTTTGTAGAGATACCTACAAAATTGTTTGCACCTTGAAAAGCTTATTTGAAGCTCATTTCGAGCGTAGCTCCCAAACTTGCATTTTTTCTCGAGCAATATAAACTTTTTCGATCCAAAACCACCGAAAACTCCTCTTATAATGATATATCCAATGTAAAAGTTATCATTAAAGGCATATTTTTGTTAAAATCCTACAAAATCGGGTATGCAACTTTAAAAGCTCATTCGAAGCTCATTCGAGCGTAGCTCTCGATCTTACTTTTTCTCGAGCAATATAAATTTTTTTCGACCCCAAACCACCACATACTCTCTATTATGATGAATCCAATGTAAAAGTTTCAAAGAAAGGCTTTGTTTTGTCAAGATACCTAAAAAATCGTGTTTGCATCTGAAAAGCTCATTTGAAGCTCATTCGAGCGTAGCTCTCGAACTTGCATTTTACTCGAGCAATATAATTTTTTTTCAACCCCAAACCACCACACACTCCCTTAATATGATGTATCCAATGTAAAAGTTTCAAGGAAATGCTTCGTTTTTAAAAGATACCTACAAAATCCTGTTTGCACCTTGAAAAGCTCATTTGATGCTCATTTGAATTAGCTCTTGAACTTGCATTTTTCTCGAGCAATATAAATTTTTTCGAACCCAAAACACCACAAACTCCCTTATTATCATGTATCCAAAGTAAAATTTCAAGGAAATGGTTCGTTTTTTAAAAGATACCTACAAAATCCTGTTTGCACCTTGAAAAGCTCATTTGAAGCTCATTCGATCATAGCTCCCAAACTTGCATTTTTCTCGAGCAATATAATTTTTTTTCGACCCCAAACCACCACAAACTCCTTAATATGATGTATCCAATGTAAAAGTTTGAAGGAAAATGCTTCGTTTTTTAAAAGATACCTACAAAATCCTGTTTGCACCTTGAAAAGCTCATTTGAAGTCATTTTGAGCATAACTCTTGAACTTGCATTTTCTCGATAATATAAATTTTTTTCGACCCCAAATCACCACACACTCCCTTATTATGATGTATCTAATGTAAAAGTTTCAAAGAAAGGCTTGTTTTTGTCAAGATACCTAAAAAATCGTGTGTGCACCTTGAAAGGCTCATTTGATGCTCATTTCGAACGTAGCTCTCGAACTTGCATTTTTTCTCGAGCAATATAAATTTTTCGATCCCAAACCACCACACACTCCCTTAATATGATGTATCCAATGTAAAAGTTTCAAGGAAATGCTTCACTTTTTAAAAGATACCTACAAATTCCTATTTGCACCTTGAAAGCTCATTTGAAGTTCATTTCGAGCGTAGCTCTTGAACTTGCATTTTTCTAGATTAATATAATTTTTTTCGACCCCAAATCACCACAAACTCCCTTATTATGATGTATCCAATGTAAAAGTTTCAAAGAAAGCTTTGTTTTTGTCAAGATACCTAAAAAATCGTGTTTACACCTTGAAAAGCTCATTAAAGCTCATTCGAGCGTAGCTCTCGAACTTGCATTTTTCTCGAGCAATATAAATTTTTTCGACCCCAAACCACCACGCACTCCATTATTATGATGTATACAATGTAAAAGTTTCAAGGAAATGCTTCATTTTTTAAAAGATACCTACAAAACTGTTTGCACCTTGAAAAGATCATTGAAGCTCATTTCGAGCGTAGCTCTTGAACTTGCGTTTTTCTCGAGCAATATAATTTTTGCGACCCCAAATCACCACATACTCCCTTATTATGATGTATCCAATGTAAAAATTTCAAGGAAATGCTTCGTGTTGTAAAAGATACCTACAAAATCCTGTTTGCACCTTGAAAAGCTCATTTTATGCTCATTCGAGCGTGGCTCCCAAACTTGCATTTTTCTCAAGCAATATAAATTTTTTAGATCTAAAACCACCGAACTCCCTTATAATAATGTATCCAATGTAAAAGTTATCATTAAAAGATTATTTCTTGTTAAAATACCTACAAAATCGGTCTGTACCTTAAAAAGAATTCGAAGCTCATTTCGAGCGTGCTCTCGAACTTGCATTTTTCTCGAGCTTATAAATTTTTTTCGACCCAAACCACCACACACTCTCTTATAAAAAATCGGTTTGCACCATGAAAAGCTCTTGAAGCTCATTTCGAGCGTAGATCTCGAACTTGCATTTTCTCGAGCAATATAAATTTTTTCAACCCCAAACCACAACACACTCACTTATTATGATGTATCTACATAAAACTTTCAAAGAAATGCTTCGTTTTTGTAGAGATACCTACAAAATCGTGTTTGCACCTTGAAAAGCTTATTTGAAGCTCATTCGAGCGTAGCTCCCAAACTTGCATTTTTTCGAGCAATATAAACTTTTTCGATCCAAAACCACCGAAAAACTCCCTTAAATGATATATCAATGTAAAGTTATCATTAAAGGCATATTTCTTGTTAAAATACCTACAAAATCGGGTATGCAACTTTAAAAGCTCATTCGAAGCTCATTTCGAGCGTAGCTCTCGATCTTACATTTTTCTCGAGCAATATAAATTTTTTCGACCCCAAACCACCACAAACTCTCTTATTATGATGAATCAATATGTAAAAGTTTCAAAGAAAGGCTTTGTTTTTGTCAAGATACCTAAAAAATCGTGTGCATCTGAAAAGCTCATTTGAAGCTCATTTCGAGCGTAGCTCTCGAACTTGCATTTTACTCGAGCATATAATTTTTTTTCAACCCCAAACCACCACAACACTCCCTTAATATGATGTATCCAATGTAAAAGTTTCAAGGAAATGCTTCGGTTTTTTAAAAGATACCACAAATCCTGTTTGCACCTTCAAAGGCTCATTTGATGCTCATTTTGAATGTAGCTCTTGAACTTGCATTTTTCTCGAGCAATATAAATTTTTTTCGAACCCAAACCCACAAACTCCCTTATTATCATGTATCCAAAGTAAAATTTCAAGGAAATGGTTCGTTTTTTAAAAGATAACTACAAAATCCTGTTTGCACCTTGAAAAGCACATTGAAGCTCATTTCGATCATAGCTCCCAAACTTGCATTTTTCCGAGCAATATGATTTTTTTTCGACCCAAACCACCACCACACTCCCTTAATATGATGTATCCAATGAAAAGTTCAAGGAAATGCTTCGTTTTTTAAAAGATACCTACAAAATCCTGTTTGCACCTTGAAAAAGCTCATTTGAGCTCATTTTGAGCGTAGCTCTTGAACTTGCATTTTCTCGATAATATAAATTTTTTTCGACCCAAATTACCACACACTCCCTTATTATGATGTATCTAATGTAAAAGTTTCAAAGAAAGGCTTTGTTTTGTCAAGATACCTAAAAAATCGTTGTGCACCTTGAAAGGCTCATTTGATGCTCATTCGAGCGTAGCTCTGAACTTGCATTTTTCTCGAGCAATATAAATTTTTTCGATCCCAAAACCACCACACACTCCCTTAATATGATGTATCCAATGTAAAAGTTTCAAGGAAATGCTTCGCTTTTTAAAAGATACCTACAAATCCGTTTGCACCTTGGAAAGCTCATTTGAAGTTCATTTCGAGCGTAGCTCTTGAACTTGCATTTTCTCGATAATTTAATTTTTTCGACCCAAATCACCACACACTCCCTTATTATGATGTATCCAATGTAAAGTTTCAAAGAAAGGCTTTGTTTTGTCAAGATACCTAAAAAATCGTGTTTACACCTTGAAAGCTCATTTAAAGTCATTTCGAGCATAGCTCTCGAATTGCATTTTTCTCGAGCAATATAATTTTTTTCGACCCCAAACCACCATACACTCCATTATTATGATGTATACAATGTAAAAGTTTCAAGGAAATGCTTCTTTTTTAAAAAATACCTACAAAATCCTGTTTGCACCTTGAAAAGATCATTGAAGCTCATTTATAGCGTAGCTCTTGAACTTGTTTTTTTCTCGAGCAATATAAATTTTTTGCGACCCCAAATCACCACACACTCCCTTATTATGATGTATCCAATGTAAAAATTTCAATGAAATGCTTCGTGTTTTAAAAGATACCTACAAAATCATGTTTGCACCTTGGAAGCTCATTTGATGCTCATTTCGAGCGTAGCTCCCAAACTTGCATTTTTCTCAAGCAATATAAATTTTTCGATCCAAAACCACCGAAAACTCCCTTATAATAATGTATCCAATGTTAAAGTTATCATTAAAAGCTTATTCTTGTTAAATACCTACAAAATGTGTCTGTACTTAAAAAGCTAATTTGAAGCTCATTTCGAGCGTGCTCTCGAACTTGCATTTTCTCGAGCTATATAAATTTTTTCGAACCCCAAACCATCACACTCTCTCATAAAATCGTGTTTGCACCATGAAAAGCTCATTTCGAGCGTAGTCCGAACTTGCATTTTCTCGAGCATAAAAATTTTTTCAACCCCAAACCACAACACACTCCCTTATTATGATGTATCTAACATAAGAGTTTCAAAGAAATGCTTCATTTTGTCAAGATACCTACAAAATTGTGTTGCACCTTGAAAAGCTCATTTGAAGCTCATTTCGAGCGTAGCTCCCAAACTTGCATTTTTATCGAGCAATATAAACTTTTTTGATGCAAAACCACCGTAAACTCCCTTATAATGATGTATCCAATATAAAAGTTATCATTAAAGGCATATTTCTTGTTAAAATACCTACAAAACGGGTATGCATCTTAAAAAGCTCATTCGAAGCTCATTTCGAGCGTAGCTCGAAAAACTTGCATTTTTCTCGAGCAATATAAATTTTTTTCGACCCAAACCACCACATACTCTCTTATTATGATGTATCCAATGTGAAAGTTTCAAACAAAGGCTTTGTTTTGTCAAGATACCTATAAAATAGTGTTTGCACCTTGAAAAGCTCATTTGAAGCTCATTTCGATCGTAGCTCTCGAACATGCATTTTTCTCGAGCAATATAAATTTTTTTCAACCCCCATCCACAACTCACTCCCTTATTATGATGTATCTAACGTAAAAGTTTCAAAGAAATGCTTCGTTTTTGTCAAGATACCTACAAAATCGTGTTTGTACCTTGAAAAGCTCATTTGAAGCTCATTTCGAGCGTAGCTCCCAAACTTGCATTTTTCTCGAGCTATATAAGCTTTTTCGATCATAAACCACCGAAAACTCCCTTATAATGATATATCCAATGTAAAAGTTATCATTAAAGGCATATTTCTTGTTAAAATACCTACAAAATCGGGTATGCAACTTAAAAAGCTCATTCGAAGCTCATTTCGAGCGTAGCTCTCGAACTTACATTTTTCTCCAGCAATATAAATTTTTTCGACCCCAAACCACCACATACTCTCTTATTATGATGTATCCAATGTAAAAGTTTCAACGAAAGGCTTTGTTTTTGTCAAGATACCTAAAAAATCGTGTTTGCACCTTGAAAAGCTCATTTGAAGCTCATTTCGAGCGTAGCTCTCGAACTTGCATTTTACTCGAGCAATATAATTTTTTTTTGACCCCAAACCACTACACACTCCCTTATTATGATGTATCCAATGTAAAAGTTTCAAGGAAATGCTTCGTTTTTTAAACGATACCTACAAAATCCTGTTTGCACCTTGAAAAGCTCATTTGATGCTCATTTCGAATGTAGCTCTTGAACTTGCATTTTTCTCGAGCAATATAAATTTTTTTCGACCCCAAACCACCACAAACTCCCTTATTATCATGTATCCAAAGTAAAATTTTCAGGGAAATGGTTCGTTTTTTAAGAGATACCTACAAAATCCTGTTTGCACCTTGAAAAGCTCATTTGAAGCTCATTTCGATCGTAGCTCCCAAACTTGCATTTTTCTCGAGCAATATAATTTTTTTTCGACCCCAAACCACCACACACTCCCTTAATATGATGTATCCAATGTAAAAGTTTCAAAGAAAGGCTTTGTTTTTGTCAAGATACTTAAAAAATCGTGTTTGCACCTTGAAAAGCTCATTTGAAGCTCATTTCGAGCGTAGCTCTCGAACTTGCATTTTACTCGAGCAATATAATTTTTTTTCGACCCCAAACCACCACACACCATTATTATGATGTATCCAATGTAAAAGTTTCAAGAAAATGCTTCATTTTTTAAAAAATACCTACAAAATCCTGTTTGCACCTTGAAAAGCTCATTTGAAGCTCATTTGAAGCTCATTTCGATCGTAGCTCCCAAACTTGAATTTTTCTCGAGCAATATAAATTTTGTCGATCCAAAACCAACGAAAACTCCCTTATAATGATGTGTCCAATGTAAAAGTTATCATTAAAGGCTTATTCTTGTTAAAATACCGACAAAATCGGGTATGCACCTTAAAAAGCTCATTCAAAGCTCATTTCGAGCGTAGCTCTCGAACTTACGTTTTTCTCGTGCAATATAAATTTTTTTAGACCCCAAAACACCACACACTCTCTTATTATGATGTATCCAATGTAAAAGTTTCAAAGAAAGGCTTTGTTTTTGTCAAGATACCTAAAAAATCATGTTTGCACCTTGAAAAGCTCATTTGAAGCACATTTCGAGCGTAGCTCTCGAACTTGCATTTTTCTTGAGAATATAATTTTTTTTTCGACCCCAAACCACCACACACTCTATTATTATGATGTATTTAATGTAAAAGTTTCAAGGAAATGCTTCGTTTTTTAAATGATACCTACAAAATCCTGTTTGCAGCTTCAAAAGCTCATTTGAAGCTCATTTCGAGCGTAGCTCTCGTACTTGCATTTTTCTCGAGCAATATAAATTTTTTTCGACCCGAAACCACCACACACTCCCTTATTATGATGTATCCAATGTAAAAGTTTCAAGGAAATGCTTCGTTTTTTAATAGATACTTACAAAATACTGTTTGCACCTTGAAAAGCTCATTTGAAGCTCATTTCTAGCGTAGCTCTTGAACTTGCATTTTTTCGAGCAATATAATTTTTTTCGACCCCAAACCACCACACACTCCTTTATTATGATGTATCCAATGTAAAAGTTTCAAGGAAATGCTTCGCTTTTTAAAAGATACCTACAAAATCCTGTTTGCACCTTGAAAAGCTCATGTGAAGCTCATTTTACATTAAAGGCTTATTTCTTGTTAAAATACCTACAAAATTGTGTCTGTACCTTAAAAAGTTAATTCGAAGCTCATTTCGAGCGTAAATCTCGAACTTGCATTTTTCTCGAGCAATATAAATTTTTTTCGACCCCAAACCACCACAGACTCCCTTATTAAATGTATCCAATGTATAAGTTTCAAGGAAATGCTTCGTTTTTTAAAAGATACCTACAAAATCCTGTTTGCATTTTAAAAAGCTCATTTGAAGCTCTTTTCGTGCGTAGCTCCCGAACTTGCATTTTTCTCGAGCAATATAAATTTTGTCGATCCAAAACCATCAAAAACTCCCTTATAATGATGTATCCAATGTAAGAGTTTCCAGGAAAGGCTTTGTTCTTGTAAAAATACCTAGAAAATCGTAATTGCAACTTGAAAAGTTCAATTGAAGCTCTTTTCGAACAAACCTCCCGAACTTGTATTTTTCTCAAGCAAAATAAATTTTTTTCGACCCTAAAACACCAAAAACTCCCTTATAATGATGTATCCAATGTAAAAGTTATCATTAAAGGCTTATTTCTTGTTAAAATACCTACAAAATCAGGTCTGCACCTTAAAAAGCTCATTCGAAGCTCATTTCGAGCGTAGCTCTCGAACTTACATTTTTCTCGAGCAATATAAATTTTTTTCGACCCCAAACCACCACACACTCCCTTATTATGATGTATCCAATGTAAAAGTTTCAAGGAAATGCTTCGTTTTTTAATAGATACCTACGAAATACTGTTTGCACCTTGAAAAGCTCATTCGAAGCTCATTTCGAGCGTAGCTCTCGAACTTACATTTTTCTCGAGCAATATAAATTTTTTTCGACCCCAAACCACCTCACACTCCCTTATTATGATGTATCCAATGTAAAAGTTTCAAGGAAATGCTTCGTTTTTTAAAAGATACCTACAAAATCCTGTTTGCACCTTGAAAAGCTCATGTGAAGCTCATTTTACATTAAAGGCTTATTTCTTGTTAAAATACCTACAAAATTGTGTCTGTACCTTAAAAAGTTAATTCGAAGCTCATTTCGAGCGTAAATCTCGAACTTGCATTTTTCTCGAGTAATATAAATTTTTTTCGACCCCAAACCACCACAGACTCCCTTATTATAATGTATCCAATGTATAAGTTTCAAGGAAATGCTTCGTTTTTTAAAAGATACCTACAAAATCCTGTTTGCACTTTAAAAAGCTCATTTGAAGCTCTTTTCGTGCGTAGCTCTCGAACTTGCATTTTTCTCGAGCAATATAAATTTTGTCGATCCAAAACCATCAAAAACTCCCTTGTAATGATATATCCAATATAAGAGTTTCCAGGAAAGGCTTTGTTCTTGTAAAAATACCTAGAAAATCGTAATTGCAACTTGAAAAGTTCATTTGAAGCTCTTTTCGAACAAACCT
Source organism: Schizonepeta tenuifolia (assembly GCA_029490685.1). Lineage (NCBI taxonomy): Eukaryota > Viridiplantae > Streptophyta > Magnoliopsida > Lamiales > Lamiaceae > Schizonepeta > Schizonepeta tenuifolia. The sequence continues at coordinate 26,827 of JANLIY010000199.1, forward strand.
CCCGAACTTGTATTTTTCTCAAGCAATATAAATTTTTTTCGACCCTAAACCACCAAAAACTCCCTTATAATGATGTATCCAATGTAAAAGTTATCATTAAAGGCTTATTTCTTGTTAAAATACCTACAAAATCAGGTCTGCACCTTAAAAAGCTCATTCGAAGCTCATTTCGAGCGTAGCTCTCGAACTTACATTTTTCTCGAGCAATATAAATTTTTTTCGACCCCAAACCACCACACACTCCCTTATTATGATGTATCCAATGTAAAAGTTTCAAGGAAATGCTTCGTTTTTTAATAGATACCTACAAAATACTGTTTGCACCTTGAAAAGCTCATTCGAAGCTCATTTCGAGCGTAGCTCTCGAACTTACATTTTTCTCGAGCAATATAAATTTTATTCGACCCCAAACTACCTCACACTCCCTTATTATGATGTATCCAATGTAAAAGTTTCAAGGAAATGCTTCGTTTTTTAAAAGATACCTACAAAATCCTGTTTGCACCTTGAAAAGCTCATGTGAAGCTCATTTTACATTAAAGGCTTATTTCTTGTTAAAATACCTACAAAATTGTGTCTGTACCTTAAAAAGTTAATTCGAAGCTCATTTCGAGCGTAAATCTCGAACTTGCATTTTTCTCGAGCAATATAAATTTTTTTCGACCCCAAACCACCACAGACTCCCTTATTATAATGTATCCAATGTATAAGTTTCAAGGAAATGCTTCGTTTTTTAAAAGATACCTACAAAATCCTGTTTGCATTTTAAAAAGCTCATTTGAAGCTCTTTTCGTGCGTAGCTCCCGAACTTGCATTTTTCTCGAGCAATATAAATTTTGTCGATCCAAAACCATCAAAAACTCCCTTATAATGATGTATCCAATGTAAGAGTTTCCAGGAAAGGCTTTGTTCTTGTAAAAATACCTAGAAAATCGTAATTGCAACTTGAAAAGTTCAATTGAAGCTCTTTTCGAACAAACCTCCCGAACTTGTATTTTTCTCAAGCAAAATAAATTTTTTTCGACCCTAAAACACCAAAAACTCCCTTATAATGATGTATCCAATGTAAAAGTTATCATTAAAGGCTTATTTCTTGTTAAAATACCTACAAAATCAGGTCTGCACCTTAAAAAGCTCATTCGAAGCTCATTTCGAGCGTAGCTCTCGAACTTACATTTTTCTCGAGCAATATAAATTTTTTCGACCCCAAACCACCACACACTCCCTTATTATGATGTATCCAATGTAAAAGTTTCAAGGAAATGCTTCGTTTTTTAATAGATACCTACGAAATACTGTTTGCACCTTGAAAAGCTCATTCGAAGCTCATTTCGAGCGTAGCTCTCGAACTTACATTTTTCTCGAGCAATATAAATTTTTTTCGACCCCAAACCACCTCACACTCCCTTATTATGATGTATCCAATGTAAAAGTTTCAAGGAAATGCTTCGTTTTTAAAAGATACCTACAAAATCCTGTTTGCACCTTGAAAAGCTCATGTGAAGCTCATTTTACATTAAAGGCTTATTTCTTGTTAAAATACCTACAAAATTGTGTCTGTACCTTAAAAAGTTAATTCGAAGCTCATTTCGAGCGTAAATCTCGAACTTGCATTTTTCTCGAGTAATATAAATTTTTTTCGACCCCAAACCACCACAGACTCCCTTATTATAATGTATCCAATGTATAAGTTTCAAGGAAATGCTTCGTTTTTTAAAAGATACCTACAAAATCCTGTTTGCACTTTAAAAAGCTCATTTGAAGCTCTTTTCGTGCGTAGCTCTCGAACTTGCATTTTTCTCGAGCAATATAAATTTTGTCGATCCAAAACCATCAAAACTCCCTTGTAATGATATATCCAATATAAGAGTTTCCAGGAAAGGCTTTGTTCTTGTAAAAATACCTAGAAAATCGTAATTGCAACTTGAAAAGTTCATTTGAAGCTCTTTTCGAACAAACCTCCCGAACTTGTATTTTTCTCAAGCAATATAAATTTTTTTCGACCCTAAACCACCAAAAACTCCCTTATAATGATGTATCCAATGTAAAAGTTATCATTAAAGGCTTATTTCTTGTTAAAATACCTACAAAATCAGGTCTGCACCTTAAAAAGCTCATTCGAAGCTCATTTCGAGCGTAGCTCTCGAACTTACATTTTTCTCGAGCAATATAAATTTTTTTCGACCCCAAACCACCACACACTCCCTTATTATGATGTATCCAATGTAAAAGTTTCAAGGAAATGCTTCGTTTTTTAATAGATACCTACAAAATACTGTTTGCACCTTGAAAAGCTCATTCGAAGCTCATTTCGAGCGTAGCTCTCGAACTTACATTTTTCTCGAGCAATATAAATTTTATTCGACCCCAAACTACCTCACACTCCCTTATTATGATGTATCCAATGTAAAAGTTTCAAGGAAATGCTTCGTTTTTTAAAAGATACCTACAAAATCCTGTTTGCACCTTGAAAAGCTCATGTGAAGCTCATTTTACATTAAAGGCTTATTTCTTGTTAAAATACCTACAAAATTGTGTCTGTACCTTAAAAGTTAATTCGAAGCTCATTTCGAGCGTAAAATCTCGAACTTGCATTTTTCTCGAGCAATATAAATTTTTTTCGACCCCAAACCACCACAGACTCCCTTATTATAATGTATCCAATGTATAAGTTTCAAGGAAATGCTTCGTTTTTTAAAAGATACCTACAAAATCCTGTTTGCACTTTAAAAAGCTCATTTGAAGCTCTTTTCGTGCGTAGCTCCCGAACTTGCATTTTTCTCGAGCAATATAAATTTTGTCGATCCAAAACCATCAAAAACTCCCTTGTAATGATGTATCCAATGTAAGAGTTTCCAGGAAAGGCTTTTTTCTTGTAAAAATACCTAGAAAATCGTAATTGCAACTTGAAAAGTTCATTTGAAGCTCTTTTCGAACAAACCTCCCGAACTTGTATTTTTCTCAAGCAATATAAATTTTTTTCGACCCTAAACCACCAAAAACTCCCTTATAATGATGTATCCAATGTAAAAGTTATCATTAAAGGCTTATTTCTTGTTAAAATACCTACAAAATCGGGTCTGCACCTTAAAAAGCTCATTCGAAGCTCATTTCGAGCGTAGCTCTCGAACTTACATTTTTCTCGAGCAATATAAATTTTTTTCGACCCCAAACCACCACACACTCCCTTATTATGATGTATCCAATGTAAAAGTTTCAAGGAAATGCTTCGTTTTTTAAAAGATACCTACAAAATCCTGTTTGCACCTTGAGAAGCTCATTTGAAGCTCATTTTGAGCGTAGCTCCCGAACTTGCATTTTTCTCGAGCAATATAAATTTTGTCGATCCAAAACCATCAAAAACTCCCTTATAATGATGTATCCAATGTAAAACTTATCATTCAAGGCTTAGTTCTTGTTAAAATACCTACAAAATCGTGTCTGCTCCTTGAAAAGCTCATTTGAAGCTCATTTCGAGCGTAGCTCCCGAACTTGCATTTTTCTCGAGCAATATAAATTTTGTCAATCCAAAACCACCAAAAACTCCCTTATAATGATGCATCCAATGTAAAACTTATCATTAAAGGCTTAGTTCTTGTTAAAATACTTACAAAATCGTGTCTGCTCCTTAAAAAGCTCATTCGAAGCTCATTTCGAGCGTAGCTCTTGAACTTACATTTTTCTCGAGCAATATAAATATTTTTCGACCCCAAACCACCACACACTCCCTTATTATATTGTATCCAATGTAAAAGTTTCAAAGAAAGGCTTCATTTTTGTCACAATACCTTCAAAATCGTGTTTGCACCTTTAAAAGCTCATTTCGAGCATAGCTCCCGAATTTGCATTTTTCTTGAGCAATATAAATTTTTTTCGACCCCAAACCACCACACACTCCCTTATTATGATGCATCCAATGTAAGAGTTTACAGGAAAGGCTTTGTTCTAGTAAAAATACCTAGAAAATCGTAATTGCAACTTGAAAAGTTCATTTGAAGCTCTTTTCGAACAAACCTCCCAAACTTGTATTTTTCTCAAGCAATATAAATTTTTTTCGACCCCAAACCACCACACACTCTCTTATTATGATGTATCCAACGTAAAAGTTTCAAAGAAAGACTTTTTTTGTCAAGATACCTAAAAAATCGTGTTTGCAACTTGAAAAGTTCATTTGAAGCTCTTTTCGAACAAACCTCCCGAACTTGCATTTTTCTCAAGCAATATAAATTTTTTTCGACCCCAAACCACCACACACTCTCTTATTATGATGTTTCCAACGTAAAAGTTTCAAAGAAAGACTTTGTTTTTGTCAAGATACCTAAAAAATTGTGTTTGCACCTTGGAAAGCTCATTTGAAGCTCATTTCGAGCGTAGCTCTCGAACTTGCATTTTTCTCGAGCAATATAAATTTTTTCAACCCCAAACCACAACACATTCCCTTATTATGATGTATCTAATGTAAAAGTTTCAAAGAAATGCTTTGTTTTTGTCAAGATACCTACAAAATCGTGTTTGTACCTTGATAAGCTCATTTGAAGCTCATTTCGAGCGTAGCTCCCAAACTTACATTTTTCTCAAGCAATATAAATTTTTTTCGACCCTAAACCACCAAAAACTCCCTTATAATGATGTATCCAATGTAAAAGTTATCATTAAAGGCTTATTTCTTGTTAAAATACCTACAAAATCGGGTCTGCACCTTAAAAAGCTCATTTGAAGCTCATTTCGAGCGTAGCTCTCGAACTTACATTTTTCTCGAGCAATATAAATTTTTTTCGACCCCAAACCACCACACACTCCCTTATTATGATGCATCCAATGTAAGAGTTTCCAGGAAAGGCTTTGTTCTAGTAAAAATACCTAGAAAATCGTAATTGCAACTTGAAAAGTTCATTTGAAGCTCTTTTCGAACAAACCTCCCGAACTTGTATTTTTCTCAAGCAATATAAATTTTTTTCGACCCCAAACCACCACACACTCTCTTATTATGATGTATCCAACGTAAAGGTTTCAAAGAAAGACTTTTTTTGTCAAGATACCTAAAAAATCGTGTTTGCAACTTGAAAAGTTCATTTGAAGCTCTTTTCGAACAAACCTTCCGAACTTGCATTTTCTCAAGCAATATAAATTTTTTTCGACCCCAAACCACCACACACTCTCTTATTATGATGTTTCCAACGTAAAAGTTTCAAAGAAAGACTTTGTTTTTGTCAAGATACCTAAAAAATCGGGTCTGCACCTTAAAAAGCTCATTTGAAGCTCATTTCGAGCGTAGCTCTCGAACTTACATTTTTCTCGAGCAATATAAATTTTTTTCGACCCCAAACCACACACTCTCCTTATATGATGTATCCAATGTAAAAGTTTCAAGGAAATGCTTCGTTTTTTAAAAGATACCTACAAAATCCTGTTTCCACCTTGAGAAGCTCATTTGAAGCTCATTTCGAGCGTAGCTCCCGAACTTGCATTTTTCTCGAGCAATATAAATTTTGTCGATCCAAAACCATCAAAAACTCCCTTATAATGATGTATCCAATGTAAAACTTATCATTAAAGGCTTTGTTCTTGTTAAAATACCTACAAAATCGTGTCTGCTCCTTGAAAAGCTCATTTGAAGCTCATTTTGAGCGTAGCTCCCGAACTTGCATTTTTCTCGAGCAATATAAATTTTGTCAATCCAAAACCACCAAAAACTCCCTTATAATGATGTATCCAATGTAAAACTTATCATTAAAGGCTTAGTTCTTGTTAAAATACTTACAAAATCGTGTCTGCTCCTTAAAAAGCTCATTCGAAGCTCATTTCGAGCGTAGCTCTTGAACTTGCATTTTTCTCGAGCAATATAAATATTTTTCGACCCCAAACCACCACACACTCCCTTATTATATTGTATCCAATGTAAAAGATTCAAAGAAAGGCTTCATTTTTGTCACAATACCTTCAAAATCGTGTTTGCACCTTTAAAAGCTCATTTCGAGCATAGCTCCCGAATTTGCATTTTTCTTGAGCAATATAAATTTTTTTCGACCCCAAACCACCACACACTCCCTTATTATGATGCATCCAATGTAAGAGTTTCCAGGAAAGGCTTTGTTCTAGTAAAAATACCTACAAAATCGTAATTGCAACTTGAAAAGTTCATTTGTAGCTCTTTTCGAACAAACCTCCCGAACTTGTATTTTTTTCAAGCAATATAAATTTTTTTCGACCCCAAACCACCACCCACTCTCTTATTATGATGTATCCAACGTAAAAGTTTCAAAGAAAGACTTTTTTTTGTCAAGATACCTAAAAAATCGTGTTTGCAACTTGAAAAGTTCATTTGAAGCTCTTTTCGAACAAACCTCCCGAACTTGCATTTTCTCAAGCAATATAAATTTTTTCGACCCCAAACCACCACACACTCTCTTATTATGATGTTTCCAACGTAAAAGTTTCAAAGAAAGACTTTGTTTTTGTCAAGATACCTAAAAAATCGGGTCTGCACCTTAAAAAGCTCATTTGAAGCTCATTTCGAGCGTAGTTCTCGAACTTACATTTTTCGAGCAATATAAATTTTTTTCGACCCCAAACCACCACACACTCCCTTATTATGATGTATCCAATGTAAAAGTTTCAAGGAAATGCTTCGTTTTTTAAAAGATACCTACAAAATCCTGTTTCCACCTTGAGAAGCTCATTTGAAGCTCATTTCGAGCGTAGCTCCCGAACTTGCATTTTTCTCGAGCAATATAAATTTTGTCGATCCAAAACCATCAAAAACTCCCTTATAATGATGTATCCAATGTAAAACTTATCATTAAAGGCTTTGTTCTTGTTAAAATACCTACAAAATCGTGTCTGCTCCTTGAAAAGCTCATTTGAAGCTCATTTTGAGCGTAGCTCCCGAACTTGCATTTTTCTCGAGCAATATAAATTTTGTCAATCCAAAACCACCAAAAACTCCCTTATAATGATGTATCCAATGTAAAACTTATCATTAAAGGCTTAGTTCTTGTTAAAATACTTACAAAATCGTGTCTGCTCCTTAAAAAGCTCATTCGAAGCTCATTTCGAGCGTAGCTCTTGAACTTGCATTTTTCTCGAGCAATATAAATATTTTTCGACCCCAAACCACCACACACTCCCTTATTATATTGTATCCAATGTAAAAGTTTCAAAGAAAGGCTTCATTTTTGTCACAATACCTTCAAAATCGTGTTTGCACCTTTAAAAGCTCATTTCGAACATAGCTCCCGAATTTGCATTTTTCTTGAGCAATATAAATTTTTTTCGACCCCAAACCACCACACACTCCCTTATTATGATGCATCCAATGTAAGAGTTTCCAGGAAAGGCTTTGTTCTAGTAAAAATACCTAGAAAATCGTAATTGCAACTTGAAAAGTTCATTTGAAGCTCTTTTCGAACAAACCTCACGAACTTGTATTTTTCTCAAGCAATATAAATTTTTTTCGACCCCAAACCACCACACACTCTCTTATTATGATGTATCCAACGTAAAAGTTTCAAAGAAAGACTTTTTTTTGTCAAGATACCTAAAAAATCGTGTTTGCAACTTGAAAAGTTCATTTGAAGCTCTTTTCGAACAAACCTCCCGAACTTGCATTTTCTCAAGCAATATAAATTTTTTTCGACCCCAAACCACCACACACTCTCTTATTATGATGTTTCCAACGTAAAAGTTTCAAAGAAAGACTTTGTTTTTGTCAAGATACCTAAAAAATTGTGTTTGCACCTTGGAAAGCTCATTTCGAGCGTAGCTCTCGAACTTGCATTTTCTCGAGCAATATAAATTTTTTTCAACCCCAAACCACAACACATTCCCTTATTATGATGTATCTAATGTAAAAGTTTCAAAGAAATGCTTTGTTTTTGTCAAGATACCTACAAAATCGTGTTTGTACCTTGATAAGCTCATTTGAAGCTCATTTCGAGCGTAGCTCCCAAACTTACATTTTTCTCAAGCAATATAAATTTTTTTCGACCCTAAACCACCAAAAACTCCCTTATAATGATGTATCCAATGTAAAAGTTATCATTAAAGGCTTATTTCTTGTTAAAATACCTACATAATCGGGTCTGCACCTTAAAAAGCTTATTTGAAGCTCATTTCGAGCGTAGCTCTCGAACTTACATTTTTCTCGAGCAATATAAATTTTTTCGACCCCAAACCACACACACTCCCTTATTATGATGTATCCAATGTAAAAGTTTCAAGGAAATGCTTCGTTTTTTAAAAGATACCTACAAAATCCTGTTTGCACCTTGAGAAGCTCATTTGAAGCTCATTTCGAGCGTAGCTCCCGAACTTGCATTTTTCTCGAGCAATATAAATTTTGTCGATCCAAAACCATCAAAAACTCCCTTATAATGATGTATCCAATGTAAAACTTATCATTAAAGGCTTTGTTCTTGTTAAAATACCTACAAAATCGTGTCTGCTCCTTGGAAAGCTCATTTGAAGCTCATTTTGAGCGTTGCTCCCGAACTTGCATTTTTCTCGAGCAATATAAATTTTGTCAATCCAAAACCACCAAAAACTCCCTTATAATGATGTATCCAATGTAAAACTTATCATTAAAGGCTTAGTTCTTGTTAAAATACTTACAAAATCGTGTCTGCTCCTTAAAAAGCTCATTAGAAGCTCATTTCGAGCGTAGCTCTTGAACTTGCATTATTCTCGAGCAATATAAATATTTTTCGACCCCAAACCACCACACACTCCCTTATTATATTGTATCCAATGTAAAAGATTCAAAGAAAGGCTTCATTTTTGTCACAATACCTTCAAAATCGTGTTTGCACCTTTAAAAGCTCATTTCGAGCATAGCTCCCGAATTTGCATTTTTCTTGAGCAATATAAATTTTTTTCGACCCCAAACCACCACACACTCCCTTATTATGATGCATCCAATGTAAGAGTTTCCAGGAAAGGCTTTGTTCTAGTAAAAATACCTACAAAATCGTAATTGCAACTTGAAAAGTTCATTTGTAGCTCTTTTCGAACAAACCTCCCGAACTTGTATTTTTTTCAAGCAATATAAATTTTTTTCGACCCCAAACCACCACCCACTCTCTTATTATGATGTATCCAACGTAAAAGTTTCAAAGAAAGACTTTTTTTTGTCAAGATACCTAAAAAATCGTGTTTGCAACTTGAAAAGTTCATTTGAAGCTCTTTTCGAACAAACCTCCCGAACTTGCATTTTCTCAAGCAATATAAATTTTTTTCGACCCCAAACCACCACACACTCTCTTATTATGATGTTTCCAACGTAAAAGTTTCAAAGAAAGACTTTGTTTTTGTCAAGATACCTAAAAAATTGTGTTTGCACCTTGGAAAGCTCATTTGAAGCTCATTTCGAGCGTAGCTCTCGAACTTGCATTTTTCTCGAGCAATATAAATTTTTTTCAACCCCAAACCACAACACATTCCCTTATTATGATGTATCTAATGTAAAAGTTTCAAAGAAATGCTTTGTTTTTGTCAAGATACCTACAAAATCGTGTTTGTACCTTGATAAGCTCATTTGAAGCTCATTTCGAGCGTAGCTCCCAAACTTACATTTTTCTCAAGCAATATAATTTTTTTTTGACCCTAAACCACCAAAAACTCCCTTATAATGATGTATCCAATGTAAAAGTTATCATTAAAGGCTTATTTCTTGTTAAAATACCTACAAAATCGGGTCTGCACCTTAAAAAGCTCATTTGAAGCTCATTTCGAGCGTAGCTCTCGAACTTACATTTTTCTCGAGCAATATAAATTTTTTTCGACCCCAAACCCCACACGCACCCTTATTATGATGTATCCAATGTAAAAGTTTCAAGGAAATGCTTCGTTTTTTAAAAGATACCTACAAAATCCTGTTTGCACCTTGAGAAGCTCATTTGAAGCTCATTTCGAGCGTAGCTCCCGAACTTGCATTTTTCTCGAGCAATATAAATTTTGTCGATCCAAAACCATCAAAAACTCCCTTATAATGATGTATCCAATGTAAAACTTATCATTAAAGGCTTAGTTCTTGTTAAAATACCTACAAAATCGTGTCTGCTCCTTGAAAAGCTCATTTGAAGCTCATTTCGAGCGTAGCTCCCGAACTTGCATTTTTCTCGAGCAATATAAATTTTGTCAATCCAAAACCACCAAAAACTCCCTTATAATGATGTATCCAATGTAAAACTTATCATTAAAGGCTTAGTTCTTGTTAAAATACTTACAAAATCGTGTCTGCTCCTTAAAAAGCTCATTCGAAGCTCATTTCGAGCGTAGCTCTTGAACTTGCATTTTTCTCGAGCAATATAAATATTTTTCGACCCCAAACCACCACACACTCCCTTATTATATTGTATCCAATGTAAAAGTTTCAAAGAAAGGCTTCATTTTTGTCACAATACCTTCAAAATCGTGTTTGCACCTTTAAAAGCTCATTTCGAGCATAGCTCCCGAATTTGCATTTTTCTTGAGCAATATAAATATTTTTCGACCCCAAACCACCACACACTCCCTTATTATGATGCATCCAATGTAAGAGTTTCCAGGAAAGGCTTTGTTCTTGTAAAAATACCTAGAAAATCATAATTGCAACTTGAAAAGTTCATTTGAAGCTCTTTTCGAACAAACCTCCCGAACTTGTATTTTTCTCAAGCAATATAAATTTTTTTCGATCCCAAACCACCACACACTCTCTTATTATGATGTATCCAACGTAGAAGTTTCAAAGAAAGACTTTTTTTTGTCAAGATACCTAAAAAATCGTGTTTGCAACTTGAAAAGTTCATTTGAAGCTCTTTTCGAACAAACCTCCCGAACTTGCATTTTCTCAAGCAATATAAATTTTTTTCGACCCCAAACCACCACACACTCTCTTATTATGATGTTTCCAACGTAAAAGTTTCAAAGAAAGACTTTGTTTTTGTCAAGATACCTAAAAAATTGTGTTTGCACCTTGGAAAGCTCATTTGAAGCTCATTTCGAGCGTAGCTCTCGAACTTGCATTTTTCTCGAGCAATATAAATTTTGTCGATCCAAAACCATCAAAAACTCCCTTATAATGATGTATCCAATGTAAAACTTATCATTAAAGGCTTAGTTCTTGTTAAAATACCTACAAAATCGTGTCTGCTCCTTGAAAAGCTCATTTGAAGCTCATTTCGAGCGTAGCTCCCGAACTTGCATTTTTCTCGAGCAATATAAATTTTGTCAATCCCAAACCACAACACATTCCCTTATTATGATGTATCTAATGTAAAAGTTTCAAAGAAATGCTTTGTTTTTGTCAAGATACCTACAAAATCGTGTTTGTACCTTGATAAGCTCATTTGAAGCTCATTTCGAGCGTAGCTCCCAAACTTACATTTTCTCAAGCAATATAAATTTTTTTCGACCCTAAACCACCAAAAACTCCCTTATAATGATGTATCCAATGTAAAAGTTATCATTAAAGGCTTATTTCTTGTTAAAATACCTACATAATCGGGTCTGCACCTTAAAAAGCTCATTTGAAGCTCATTTCGAGCGTAGCTCTCGAACTTACATTTTTCTTGAGCAATATAAATTTTTTTCGACCCCAAACCACCACACACTCCATTATTATGATGCATCCAATGTAAGAGTTTTCAGGAAAGGCTTTGTTCTTGGAAAAATACCTAGAAAATCGTAATTGCAACTTGAAAAGTTCATTTGAAGCTCTTTACGAACAAACCTCCCGAACTTGTATTTTTCTCAAGCAATATAAATTTTTTTCGACCCCAAACCACCACGCACTCTCTTATTGTGATGTATCCAACGTAAAAGTTTCAAGGAAAGACTTTGTTTTTGTCAATATACCTAAAAAATCGTGTTTGCAACTTGAAAAGTTCCTTTGAAGCTCTTTTCGAACAAACCTCCCGAACTTACATTTTTCTCAAGCAATATAAATTTTTTTCGACCCCAAACCACCACACACTCTCTTATTATGATGTATCCAATGTAAAAGTTTCAAACAAAGGCTTTGTTTTGTCAAGATACCTACAAAATCCTGTTTGCACCTTGAAAAGCTCATTTCAAGCTCATTTCAAGCGTAGCTCCCGAACTTGCATTTTTCTCGAGCAATATAAATTTCTTTCGACCCCAAACAACCACACACTCCCTTATTATGATGTATCCAATGTAAAAGTTTCAAGGAAATGCTTTGTTTTTAAAAGATACCTACAAAATCCTGTTTGCACCTTGAAAAGCTCATTTGAAGCTCATTTCGAGCGTTGCTCCCGAACTTGCATTTTTCTCGAGCAATATAAATTTTGTCAATCCAAAACCACCAAAAACTCCCTTATAATGATGTATCCAATGTAAAACTTATCATTAAAGGCTTAGATCTTGTAAAAATACTTACAAAATCGTGTCTGCTCCTTAAATAGCTCATTCGAAGCTCATTTCGAGCGTAGCTCTTGAACTTGCATTTTTTTCGAGCAATATAAATTTTTTTCGACCCCAAACCACAACACACTCCCTTATTATATTGTATCCAATGTTAAACTGTCAAAGAAAGGCTTCATTTTTGTCACAATACCTTCAAAATCGTGTTTGCACCTTTAAAAGCTCATTTGAAGCTCATCTCGAGCATAGCTCCCGAATTTGCATTTTTCTTGAGCAATATAAATTTTTTTCGACCCCAAACCACCACACACTCCATTATTATGATGCATCCAATGTAAGAGTTTTCAGGAAAGGCTTTGTTCTTGTAAAAATACCTAGAAAATCGTAATTGCAACTTGAAAAGTTCATTTGAAGCTCTTTACGAACAAACCTCCCGAACTTGTATTTTTCTCAAGCAATATAAATTTTTTTCGACCCCAAACCACCACGCACTCTCTTATTATGATGTATCCAACGTAAAAGTTTCAAAGAAAGACTTTGTTTTTCTCAATATACCTAAAAAATCGTGTTTGCAACTTGAAAAGTTCCTTTGAAGCTCTTTTCGAACAAACCTCCCGAACTTACATTTTTCTCAAGTAATATAAATTTTTTTCGACCCCAAACCACCACACACTCTCTTATTATGATGTATCCAATGTAAAAGTTTCAAAGCAAGACTTTGCTTTTGTCAAGATACCTAAAAAATTGTGTTTGCACCTTGAAAAGCTCATTTGAAGCTCATTTCGAGTGTAGCTCTCGAACTTACATTTTTCTCGAGCAATATAAATTTTTTTCGACCCCTAACCACCACACACTCCCTTGTTATCATGTATCCAAATTAAAATTTTCAAGGAAATGGTTCGCTTTTTAAAAGATACCTACAAAATCCTGTTTGCACCTTGAAAAGCTCATTTGAAGTTCATTTCGAGCTTAGCTCTCGAACTTGCATTTTTCTCGAGCAATATAAATTTTTTTCGACCCCAAACCACCACATACTCTCTTATTATGATGTATCCAATGTGAAAGTTTCAAAGAAAGTCTTTGTTTTTGTTAAGATACCTAAAAAATCGTGTTTACACCTTGAAAAGCTCATTTGAAGCTCATTTCGAGCGTAGCTCTCGAACTTACATTTTTCTCGAGCAATATAAATTTTTTTTTACCCCAAATCACCACACACTCCCTAATTATGATGTATCCAATGTAAAAGTTTCAAGGAAATGCTTCATTTTTTAAAGGATACCTAAAAAATCCTGTTTGCACCTTGAAAAGCTCATTTGAAACTCATTTTGAGCGTAGCTCCCGAACTTGCATTTTTCTCGAGCAATATTTATTTTGTCGATACAAAACCATCAAAAACTCTCTTATAATGATGTATCCAATGTAAATCTTATCATTAAAGGCTTAATTTTATTAAAATACCTACAAAACGTGTCTGCTCCTTAAAAAGCCCGTTCGAGGCTCATTTCGAGCGTAGCTCTTGAACTTGCATTTTTCTCGAGCAATATAAATTTTTTTCGACCCCAAACCACCACACACTCCTTTATTAAATTGTATCCAATGTAAAAGTTTCAAAGAAAGGCATTATATTTGTCACAATACCTTCAAAATCGTGTTAGCACCTTGAAAAGCTCATTTGAAGCTCATTTCGAGCGTAGCTCTCGAACTTACATTTTTCTCGAGCAATATAAATTTTTTTCGACCCCAAACCACCCCACACTCCCTTATTATGATGTATCCAATGTAAAAGTTTCAAGGAAATGCTTCATTTTTTAAAGAGATACCTACAAAATCCTCTTTGCACCTTGAAAAGCTCATTTGAAGCTCATTTCGAGCGTAGCTCCCGAACTTGCATTTTTCTCGAGCAATATAAATTTTGTCGATCCAAAACCATCAAAAACTCCCTTATAATGATGTATCCAATGTAAATCTTATCATTAAAGGCTTAGTTCTTGTTAAAATACCTACAAAATCGTGTCTGCTCCTTAAAAAGCCCGTTCGAAGCTCATTTCGAGCATAGCTCTTGAACTTGCATTTTTCTCGAGCAATATAAATTTTTTTCGACCCCAAACCACCACACACTCTCTTATTATATTGTTTCCAATGTAAAAGTTTCAAAGAAAGGCTTCATGTTTTTCACAATACCTTCAAAATCGTGTTTGCACCTTTAAAAGCTCATTTGACGCTTATTTCGAGCATAGCTCCTAAATTTGCATTTTTCTTGAGCAATATAAATTTTTTTCGACCCTAAACCACCACACACTTCCTTATTATGATGCATCCAATGTAAGAGTTTCCAGGAAAGGCTTTGTTCTTGTAAAAATACCTAGAAAATCGTAATTGCAACTTGAAAAGTTCATTTGAAGCTCTTTTTGAACAAACCTCCCGAATTTGTATTTTTCTCAAGCAATATAAATTTTTTTCGACCCCAAACCACCTTACACTCTCTTATTATGATGTATCCAATGTAAAAGCTTCAAAGAAAGACTTTGTTTTTGTCAAGATACCTAAAAAATCGTGTTTGCAACTTGAAAAGTTCATTTGAAGCTCTTTTCGAACAAACCTCCCGAACTTGCATTTTTCCGAGCAATATAAATTTTTTTCGACCCCAAACCACCACACACTCTCTTATTATGATGTATCCAACGTAAAAGTTTCGAAGAAAGACTTTGTTTTTGTCAAGATACCTAAAAAATCGTGTTTGCACCTTGAAAAGCTCATTTCGAGCGTAGCTCTCGAAATTGCATTTTTCTCGAGCAATATAAATTTTTTTCAACCCCAAACGACAACACACTCCCTTATTATGATGTATCTAATGTAAAAGTTTCAAAGAAATGCTTTGTTTTAGTCAAGATATGTCACAGCCCCAAATCCCGAGGGACGGCAGAAGCCGGGGTGCGACTGGGGGTTGGATTAAAGAAGCGGGGAAGAAGGGGGCTAACTGACTAAACATTCATGAAAAACATTGATAAACCATGAACTAGACTTTAATATAGATAAGAAAGAGTTAATCCCTAAGGATTACTCGACAAAAGTGCAAAAGAAGCTAGGTTCATATTTACAGACTTAGACTACTGAGAATTGTTTCAAAGGTACATCTCAAAAGATTCAGAGTTCTGCAGCGGAAGAGTTCTAACTAAAGCAACCTATCTTTTAACTCAACATCAACCGTCGCCGCTCACCGTCGCTTCAACCTGCACATTTAGAAAAACAATGCAAGGCTAAGTACAAACGTACTTAGTGGGCACGATGCCAAAATCATAGTCATAAGTATAAATAATCTGGCATTTTATAACCGTAGCGCATCGGGGTTTTGTTGAAAAGGCCCGTGCCTACTAAACATTTTCTAACTGATTTGTATAAAGCAGCTTGCGCAAGCATTTTTAGAGTATGTTATGTTCAATCTTGACCCAAACTAATTCACCGTGGCTGGTACCCCTCAACAGGATATCACATACACCACAGGTTACAAAGTGCACTAACTTTGGAAAGCACTTAGCAGCTAACTCAGAGCCGATCGTTAGTTAACCTAGTTAGATTAACTCTAAAAGTCTGGAAAACCCGAAGGTTAACTCAGAAATCTGGAAAACACGAATGTTAACTCAGATAGGTACAAGAGAACTCACATAAAATAGTTGAAACAGTTTATGCCAAGATTATCACTTTGAAAATACAATTATCAAAGCGATAAATAATACTTTTGAGTTGTGGAAAAACCCACATTTTATTTGATATAGATAAAAGCCCACCTTGATTTACAGAACTTAAAGCAAAACTTCCAACTTTGGATCTTCCGTCCTTTCTCTACAGTTGGCTTCCTCCTTCATTGTAAAATAAATATACTTAAAAACGGGTCGTAACGATAATCGATTAAAAAGAATCGAAGAAGGTTTTAGTTGCTTTATTCTTTAGTCATTTGCACGCTTAATTAATTCGTTTTACTTAAACGGGAAACGAGATTCGTACCAATCTTGTTTAGAACTAGGAAGCTCTCATATTCGACTCACGGGTCAGTAGAGAAGGTAGTCGATATCTTAATACGACTTAAAGATTAAAAGAAACTAAGTTGGAAAGGATCAACTTAGGCGATTTACTTTATAGCTCATTTCACGACTTATGAAAGTTCTTGTTTATTACTTCTTTAATGAAAGGATAAAATATATGATCTCGACTGGTTTTCATCACTCAAGGTCCTATACTTGACTCTAGGGTCAGTAGATAGATGTTCGATAGAAAAAAACGGCTTAAACGTATGAAAGAAGCTATATTGTGAACTAAACAACTTAGAAAACAAGAAACTGAAAATTTACTATACAGTCCAGTAACTCTGGAGGCTGTCCAGAACAGAGGGCTTGGAAACAGGGGGTGAGCCCTATACCATTAGAAATCTTTGGAAGTCTAGATCGCGCTCCAATTTACGGATCACAAATCCGATAAACGAGTTGGAAGATATAACAGTTTCCGGCGAGGGTCGCAAAACTGCCGTGGAAACCCTAATTGATTGATAAGTTCGCCGTATAACGTTTTAGGTTCGTTTAAATTCTCGTATTCAACTTTTTTAGAAACTGGACTCTCAAGGCAGTCATCACGTACCTCTGTACGTGACAAACTCCTTCTCAACTTGCCCAAAGGCATGACGTTCTAACGTCGGATTTCAACTAACAAGTACTATACCAATCAAAGAAATCCAAACGCGTTCTAGTTCTCGATTACACTATAACTCATATTAGATTAACTCGGATGCTTATGGTGTCAACTAGAAAGATGTTCCAAATTTCATTATAAACAGTTATATCAAGTTAGAATTTTCATCCGACTTCCCGATTATTAGTTACAACTAGATATTCGTCTCTTACGCGATTTCCTAAAGTCGTCGGTTTTCGTTCAAATTTTACGACGCTACACTATATCTAACTCGAATCATTTTCACGCATGCAAACACATCTTAACATCTTTATAACTCAGTTTATAAGGTGATTTTAGTCTCTTACATTTCATTAAACATTTTTAGAAAAATTCCAATTAACTTCTATAATCAACTAGTATGATTTGTATTATAATTCCATTAACAATTCATCACTTATATCAAGCATGTATAAACTC
This sequence comes from Schizonepeta tenuifolia, assembly GCA_029490685.1. Taxonomy (NCBI): domain Eukaryota; kingdom Viridiplantae; phylum Streptophyta; class Magnoliopsida; order Lamiales; family Lamiaceae; genus Schizonepeta; species Schizonepeta tenuifolia. The sequence continues at coordinate 44,326 of JANLIY010000199.1, forward strand.
CTAATTATTCTATAAATTTCTGGTTTTATATAGATGTTAAGGAGTTGATTTTCTTCTCCAATTAGCATCATTTATTCACTAATCAAACTATTATAACAACTATTAATCACTTACAATTCCAAAAACAACTAACATGCAAAAACCCCTAATTTATAATTCAAACCCTAATTGAATTTCATAATAACATAGGGCTTTCAATCCCTTTTTATTCCAAACACTAATTAAGCATCTACTAAACATGAATCCATGATCAAAAGAAGAAAATTAGAAATTCTATCATTTTCTCAAAAAATTCTGCATTAACATAGATGTTAGGATTCTTGGTTTTGATCCATTTTAATCTCCAATTATCATATCTAATACATCCAATTACATTGTTCTAAGCTCAAATCATCTATCCCATAACCTTAAAATTTCGAACAAGATGGAAAAGAGAAGAAAAAAGAAAACTAAATGGATAGAAATGGAGAGGAGATCATTACCTAGAGAATTAACAAAGGATGTGTAGAGTTTTGTTGGATGAATTGTGACTTGTATGAACTCTTCAAGCTTTGAAGGTGTTCTTCAATGGTGGATAGAGGTGGAGAAGATGAAGATGATGAAGAATGGAGTGGTGCAGCCGAAAAAAAAAAGAAATGGGATGAAAATGATTTTTGTTCAAGTTTTGGTTATGATGAAAAGTTTGAAAGTTGTATAAAGTGTAGACTTGGTGTCACTTAATTACACAAGTCAACATGCATGTTTGCCACTCATGAGGTGAGGTGTCGGCTGCATGGAAGTGGTTTAAAGGGTTACGGGTTTTTCCGGCGCGATCCGACATTACGGGAAAACGAACGACGAAAAACGTTGTTCAGTACAAAAATCGTCGCGATTCGATTTGACGTGAAAATTATAGTGTATGAACTTAATTAGAAAATAAATTTATAAAATTTATTTTGACAACAACTCGGGACGACAAGTCCGAGTTTCGTCCGGAAAAACGTAAAAACAAACTTTCTCGGCGTGTTCGTATTGCGATTTTGTAAACATAAAATTAAACGGTTTTCCGTTCTTAGTTTACAAACTAAGAATTTTACGTATGCGCTAACCCCTAATACAGTAGTCATCTAGCTGACTCCCGTAATTTATTTTTAATAACGGATTCGACCGTTAGTCTTAGAATTCAAAAATTATAAACTTAGGCGTGCAAAGCCATTTAACTTTAAACTTTTTAGAACGTAAGGAATTTACGGGGCATTACAAGATACCTACAAAATCCTGTTTGCACCTTGAAAAGCTCATTTGAAGCTCATTT
>JANLIY010000020.1:600000-847983 GCA_029490685.1 Schizonepeta tenuifolia
CCGGACACTCCTTTATTATGATGTATCCAATATAAAAGTTTTTAAGAACGGCTTCGTTCAAATCAAAATACCTACCAAATCGTGTTTGCACCTTGAAAAACTCATTTGAAGCTCATTTCGTGAGTAGCTCCTGAACTTGCATTTTTTTCGAGCAATATATATTTTCTAGATCCAAAACCACCGGATACTCCTTTATTATGATGTATCCAATGTAAAAGTTTTCAAGAACGGCTTCGTTCTCATCAAAATACCTACCAAATCGTGTTTGCACCTTCAAAAGATCCTTTGAAGCTCATTTCGTGAGTAGTTCCCGAACTTGCATTTTTCTCAAGCAATATTAATTTTCTAGATCCAAAACCACCATACACTCCTTTATTATGATGTATCCAATGTAAAAGTTTTCAAGAACGGCTTCATTCTCATCAAAATACCTACCAAATCGTTTTCGCACCTTTAAAAGATCCTTTGAAGCTCATTTCGTGCGTAGCTCCCGAACTTGCATTTTTCTCGAGCAATGCAAATTTTTTAGATTCAAAACCACCATACACTCCTTTATTATGATGTATCCATGTAAAATTTTCAAGAACGGCTTTCTTCGCATCAAAATACCTACCAAATCGTTTTTGCACCTTGAAAAGCTCATTTGAAGCTCATTTCCTGCGTAGCTCCCGAACTTGCATTTTTCTCGAGGAATATAAATTTTTTAGATCCAAAATCACCGGACACTCTTTTATTATAATGTATTCAATGTAAAAGTTTCCAAGAATGGCTTCGTTCTCATCAAAATATCTATTAAATCGTGTTTGCACCTGGAAAAGCTCATTTGAAGCTCATTTCGTGAGTAGCTCCCGAACTTGCATTTTATCCGAGCAATATATATTTTATAGATCCAAAACCACCAGACAATCCTTTATTATGATGTATCAAATGTAAAAGTTTCCAAGAATGGCTTCGATCTCATCAAAATATCTACCAAATCGTGTTTGGACCTTGAAAGCTCATTTGAAGCTCATTTCGTGCGTAGCACCCGAACTTGCATTTTTCTCGAGCCATATAAATTTTTTATATCCAAAACTACCAGAAACTCATTCATTATGATGTATCTAATGTAAAAGTTTCCAAGAACGACTTCGTTCTTATCAAAATACCTACCAAATCGTGTTTGCACCTTCAAAAGATCCGTTGAAGCTCATTTCGTGCGTAGCTCCCGAACTTGCATTTTTTTCGAGCAATATATATTTTCTAGATCCAAAACCACTGGACACTCCTTTATTATGATGTATCCAATATAAAAGTTTTTAAGAACGGCTTCGTTCTCATCAAAATACCTACCAAATCGTGTTTGCACCTTAAAAAACTCATTTGAAGCTCATTTCGTGAGTAGCTCCTGAACTTGCATTTTTTTCGAGCAATATATATTTTCTAGATCCAAAACCATCGGATACTCCTTTATTATGATGTATCCAATGTAAAAGTTTTCAAGAACGGCTTCGTTCTCATCAAAATACCTACCAAATCGTGTTTGCACCTTCAAAAGATCCTTTGAAGCTCATTTCGTGAGTAGTTCCCGAACTTGCATTTTTCTCAAGTAATATAAATTTTCTAGATCCAAAACCACCATACACTCCTTTATTATGATGTATCCAATGTAAAAGTTTTCAAGAACGGCTTCATTCTCATCAAAATAACTACCAAATCGTTTTTGCACCTTTAAAAGATCCTTTGAAGCTCATTTCGTGCGTAGCTCCCGAACTTGCATTTTTCTCGAGCAATGCAAATTTTTTAGATTCAAAACCACCATACACTCCTTTATTATGATGTATCCATGTAAAATTTTCAAGAACGGCTTTCTTCGCATCAAAATACCTACCAAATCGTTTTTGCACCTTGAAAAGCTCATTTGAAGCTCATTTCCTGCGTAGCTCCCGAACTTGCATTTTTCTCGAGGAATATAAATTTTTTAGATCCAAAATCACCGGACACTCTTTTATTATAATGTATCCAATGTAAAAGTTTCCAAGAATGGCTTCGTTCTCATCAAAATATCTATTAAATCGTGTTTGCACCTGGAAAAGCTCATTTGAAGCTCATTTCGTGAGTAGCTCCCGAACTTGCATTTTTTCCGAGCAATATATATTTTATAGATCCAAAACCACCAGACAATCCTTTATTATGATGTATCAAATGCAAAAGTTTCCAAGAATGGCTTCGATCTCATCAAAATATCTACCAAATCGTGTTTGGACCTTGAAAGCTCATTTGAAGCTCATTTCGTGCGTAGCACCCGAACTTGCATTTTTCTCGAGCCATATAAATTTTTTATATCCAAAACTACCAGAAACTCCTTCATTATGATGTATCTAATGTAAAAGTTTCCAAGAACGACTTCGTTCTTATCACAATACCTACCAAATCGTGTTTGCACCTTCAAAAGATCCGTTGAAGCTCATTTCGTGCGTAGCTCCCGAACTTGCATTTTTTTCGAGCAATATATATTTTCTAGATCCAAAACCACTGGACACTCCTTTATTATGATGTATCCAATATAAAAGTTTTTAAGAACGGCTTCGTTCTCATCAAAATACCTACCAAACGGTGTTTGCACCTTAAAAAACTCATTTGAAGCTCATTTCGTGAGTAGCTCCTGAACTTGCATTTTTTTCGAGCAATATATATTTTCTAGATCCAAAACCATCGGATACTCCTTTATTATGATGTATCCAATGTAAAAGTTTTCAAGAACGGCTTCGTTCTCATCAAAATACCTACCAAATCGTGTTTGCACCTTCAAAAGATCCTTTGAAGCTCATTTCGTGAGTAGTTCCCGAACTTGCATTTTTCTCAAGTAATATAAATTTTCTAGATCCAAAACCACCATACACTCCTTTATTATGATGTATCCAATGTAAAAGTTTTCAAGAACGGCTTCATTCTCATCAAAATAACTACCAAATCGTTTTTGCACCTTTAAAAGATCCTTTGAAGCTCATTTCGTGCGTAGCTCCCGAACTTGAATTTTTCTCGAGCAATGCAAATTTTTTAGATTCAAAACCACTATACACTCCTTTATTATGATGTATCCATGTAAAATTTTTCAAGAACGGCTTTCTTCGCATCAAAATACCTACCAAATCGTTTTTGCACCTTGAAAAGCTCATTTGAAGCGTAGCTCCCGAACTTGTATTTTTCTCGAGGAATATATATTTTTTAGATCCAAAATCACCGGACACTCTTTTATTATAATGTATCCAATGTAAAAGTTTCCAAGAATGGCTTCGTTCTCATCAAAATATCTACCAAATCGTGTTTGCACCTGGAAAAGCTCATTTGAAGCTCATTCGTGAGTAGCTCCCTAACTTGCATTTTTTCCGAGCAATATATATTTTCTAGATCCGAAACCACCGGACAATCCTTTATTATGATGTATCCAATGTAAAAGTTTCCAAGAACGGCTTCGATCTCATCAAAATATCTACCAAATCGTGTTTGGACCGTAAAGCTCATTTAAAGCTCATTTCGTGCGTAGCACCCGAGCTTGCATTTTTCTCGAGCCATATAAATTTTTTATATCCAAAACCACCAGAAACTCCTTCATTATGATGTATATAATGTAAAAGTTTCCAAGAACGGCTTCGTTCTCATCAAAATACCTACCAAATCGTGTTTGCACCTTCAAAAGATCCTTAGAAGCTCATTTCGTGCATAGCTCCCGAACTTGCATTTTTCTCGAGCAATATAATTTTTTTAGATCCAAAACCACCAGAAACTCCTTTATTATGATGAATCCAATGTAAAAGTTTCCAAGAATGGCTTCGTTCTCATCAAAATACCTACCGAATCGTGTTTGAACCTTGAAAAGCTCATTTGAAGCTCATTTCATGCGTAGCTCCCGAACTTGCATTTTTCTCGAGCAATACAAAATTTTTAGATTCAAAACCACCACACACTCCTTTATTATGATGTATCAAATGTAAAATTTTTCAAGAACGGCTTTCTTCGCATCAAAATACCTACCAAATCGTTTTTGCATCTTGAAAAGCTCATTTGAAGGTCATTTCGTGCGTAGCTCCCGAACTTGCATTTTTTTCGAGGAATATATATTTTCTAGATCCAAAACCACCGGACACTCCTTTATTATGATGTATCCAATATAAAAGTTTTTAAGAACGGCTTCGTTCTCATCAAAATACCTACCAAATCGTGTTTGCACCTGGAAAAACTCATTTGAAGCTCATTTCGTGAGTAGCTCCTGAACTTGCATTTTTTTCGAGCAATATATATTTTCTAGATCTAAAACCACCGGATACTCCTTTATTATGATGTATCCAATGTAAAAGTTTTCAAGAACGACTTCGTTCCCATCAAAATACCTACCAAATCGTGTTTGCACCTTCAAAAGATCCTTTGAAGCTCATTTCGTGAGTAGTTCCCGAACTTGCATTTTTCTAAAGCAATATAAAATTTCTAGATCCAAAACCACCATACACTCCTTTATTATGATGTATCCAATGTAAAAGTTTTCAAGAACGGCTTCATTCTCATCAAAATACCTGCCAAATCGTTTTTGCACCATTAAAAGATCCTTTGAAGCTCATTTCGTGCGTAGCTCCCGAATTTGCATTTTTCTCGAGCAATACAAATTTTTTAGATTCAAAACCACCATACACTCCTTTATTATGATGTATCCATGTAAAATTTTTCAAGAACGGCTTTCTTCGCATCAAAATACCTACCAAATCGTTTTTGCACCTTGAAAAGCTCATTTGAAACTCATTTCCTGCGTAGCTCCCGAACTTGCATTTTTCTCGAGGAATATAAATTTTTTAGATCCAAAATCACTGGACACTCTTTTATTATAATGTATCCAATCAAAAAGTTTCCAAGAATGGCTTCGTTCTCATCAAAATATCAACCAAATCGTGTTTGCACCTGGAAAAGTTCATTTGAAGCTCATTTCGTGAGTAGCTCCCGAACTTGTATTTTTTCCGAGCAATATATATTTTCTAGATCCAAAACCACCGGACAATCCTTTATTATGATGTATCCAATGTAAAAGTTTCCAAGAACGGCTTCGATCTCATCAAAAGATCTACCAAATCGTGTTTGGACCTTGAAAGCTCATTTGAAGCTCATTTTGTGCGTAGCACCCGAACTTGCATTTTTCTCGAGCCATATAAATTTTTTATATCCAAAACCACCAGACACTCTTTCATTATGATGTATCTAATGTAAAAGTTTCCAAGAACGGCTTCGTTCTCATCAAAATACCTACCAAATCGTGTTTGCACCTTCAAAAGATCCTTTGAAGCTCATTTCGTGCGTAGCTCCCGAACTTGCATTTTTCTCGAGCAATATAATTTTTTTAGATCCAAAACCACCAGAAACTCCTTTATTATGATAAATCCAATGTAAAAGTTTCCAAGAACGGCTTCGTTCTCATCAAAATACCTACCAAATCGTGTTTGCACCTTGAAAAGCTCATTTGAAGCTCATTTCGTGCGTAGCTCCCGAACTTGCGTTTTTCTAGAGTAATACAAATATTTTAGATTCAAAACCACCACACACTCCTTTATTATGATGTATCAAATGTAAAATTTTTCAAGAACGGCTTTCTTCGCATCAAAATACCTACCAAATCATTTTTGCACCTTGAAAAGCTCATTTGAAGCTCATTTCGTGCGTAGCTCCCGAACTTGCATTTTTTCGAGCAATATATATTTTCTAGATCCAAAACCACCGGACACTCCTTTATTATGATATATCCAATATAAAGGTTTTTAAGAACGGCTTCGTTCTCATCAAAATACATACCAAATCGTGTTTGCACCTTGAAAAACTCATTTGAAGCTCATTTCGTGAGTAGCTCCTGAACTTGCATTTTTTTCGAGCAATATAAATTTTCTAGATCCAAAACCACCGGATACTCCTTTATTATGATGTATCCAATGTAAAAGATTTCAAGAACGGCTTCATTCTCATCAAAATACCTACCAAATCGTGTTTGCACCTTCAAAAGATCCTTTGAAGTTCATTTCGTGAGTAGCTCCCGAACTTGCATTTTTCTCAAGCAATATAAATTTTCTAGATCCAAAACCACCATACACTCCTTTATTATGATGTATCCAATGTAAAATTTTTCAAGAACGGCTTCTTTCTCATCAAAATAACTACCAAATCGTTTTTGCACCTTAAAAGATCCTTTGAAGCTCATTTCGTGCGTAGCTCCCGAACTTGCATTTTTCTCGAGCAATGCAAATTTTTTAGATTCAAAACCACCATACACTCCTTTATTATGATGTATCCATGTAAAATTTTTCAAGAACGGCTTTCTTCGCATCAAAATACCTACCAAATCGTTTTGCACCTTGAAAAGCTCATTTGAAGCTCATTTCCTGCATAGCTCCCGAACTTGCATTTTTCTCGAGGAATATAAATTTTTTAGATCCAAAATCACCGGACACTCTTTTATTATAATGTATCCAATGTAAAAGTTTCCAAGAATGGCTTCGTTCTCATCAAAATATCTACCAAATCGTGTTTTCACCTGGAAAAGCTCATTTGAAGCTCATTTCGTGAGTAGCTCCAGAACTTGCATTTTTTCCGAGCAATATATATTTTCTAGATCCAAAACCACCGGACAATCCTTTATTATGATGTATCCAATGTAAAAGTTTCCAAGAACGGCTTCGATCTCATCAAAATATCTACCAAATCGTGTTTGGACCTTGAAAGCTCATTTGAAGCTCATTTCGTGCGTAGCACCCGAACTTGCATTTTTCTCGAGCCATATAAATTCTTTATATCCAAAACCACCAGAAACTCCTTCATTATGATGTATCTAATGTAAAAGTTTCCAAGAACGGCTTCGTTTTTATCAAAATACCTACCAAATCGTGTTTGCACCTTCAAAAGATCCTTTGAAGCTCATTTCGTGCGTAGCTCCCGAACTTGCATTTTTTTCGAGCAATATATATTTTCTAGATCCAAAACCACCGGACACTCCTTTATTATGATGTATCCAATATAAAAGTTTTTAAGAACGGCTTCGTTCTCATCAAAATACCTACCAAATCGTGTTTGCAACTTGAAAAACTCATTTGAAGCTCATTTCGTGAGTAGCTCCTGAACTTGCATTTTTTTCGAGCAATATATATTTTCTAGATCCAAAACCACCAGATACTACTTTATTATGATGTATCCAATGTAAAAGTTTTCAAGAACGGCTTCGTTCTCATCAAAATACCTACCAAATCGTGTTTGCACCTTCAAAAGATCCTTTGAAGCTCATTTCGTGAGTAGTTCCCGAACTTGCATTTTTCTCAAGCAATATTAATTTTCTGGATCCAAAACCACCATACACTCCTTTATTATGATGTATCCAATGAAAAAGTTTTCAAGAACGGCTTCATTCTCATCAAAATACCTACCAAATCGTTTTTTAACCTTTAAAAGATCCTTTGAAGCTCATTTCGTGCGTAGCTCCCGAACTTGCATTTTTCTCGAGCAATGCAAATTTTTTAGATTCAAAACCACCATACACTCCTTTATTATGATGTATCCATGTAAAATTTTTCAAGAACGGCTTCGTTCTCATCAAAATACCTACCAAATCGTGTTTGCACCTTAAAAAGATCCTTTGAAGCTCATTTCGTGCGTAGCTCCCGAACTTGCATTTTTCTCAAGCAATATAAATTTTCTAGATCCAAAACCACCATACACTCCTTTATTATGATGTATCCAATGTAAAACTTTTCAAGAACGGCTTTGTTCTCATCAAAATACCTACCAAATCGTGTTTGCACCTTTAAAATATCCTTTGAAGCTCATTTCGTGCGTAGCTCCCGAACTTGCATTTTTCTCGAGCAATGCAAATTTTTTAGATTCAAAACCACCAGATACTCCTTTATTATGATGTATCCAATGTAAAAGTTTTCAAGAACGGCTTCGTTCGCATCAAAATACCTAACAAATCATTTTTGCACCTTGAAAAGCTCATTTGAAGCTCATTTCCTACGTAGCTGCCGAACTTGCATTTTTCTCGAGCAATATAAATTTTTTAGATCCAAAATCACCGGACACTCTTTTATTATAATGTATCCAATGTAAAAGTTTCCAAGAACGGCTTCGTTCTCATCAAAATATCTACCAAATCGTGTTTGCACCTGGAAAAGCTCATTTGAAGCTCATTTCGTGAGTAGCTCCCGAACTTGCAGTTTTTCCGAGCAATATATATTTTCTAGATCCAAAACCACCGGACAATCCTTTATTATGATGTATCCAATATAAAAGTTTTCAAGAACGGCTTCGTTCTCATCAAAATACCTACCAAATCGTGTTTGCACCTTCAAAAGATCCTTTGAAGCTCATTTCGTGCGTAGCTCCCGAACTTGCATTTTTTTCGAGCAATATATATTTTCTAGATCCAAAACCACCGGACACTCCTTTATTATGATGTATCCAATATAAAAGTTTTTAAGAACGGCTTCGTTCTCATCAAAATACCTACCAAATCGTGTTTGCAACTTGAAAAACTCATTTGAAGCTCATTTCGTGAGTAGCTGCTGAACTTGCATTTTTTTCGAGCAATATATATTTTCTAGATCCAAAACCACCGGATACTACTTTATTATGATGTATCCAATGTAAAAGTTTTCAAGAACGGCTTCGTTCTCATCAAAATACCTACCAAATCGTGTTTGCACCTTCAAAAGATCCTTTGAAGCTCATTTCGTGAGTAGTTCCCGAACTTACATTTTTCTCAAGCAATATTAATTTTCTAGATCCAAAACCACCATACACTCCTTTATTATGATGTATCCAATGAAAAAGTTTTCAAGAACGGCTTCATTCTCATCAAAATACCTACCAAATCGTTTTTGAACCTTTAAAAGATCCTTTGAAGCTCATTTCGTGCGTAGCTCCCGAACTTGCATTTTTCTCGAGCAATGCAAATTTTTTAGATTCAAAACCACCATACACTCCTTTATTATGATGTATCCATGTAAAATTTTTCAAGAACGGCTTCGTTCTCATCAAAATACCTACCAAATCGTGTTTGCACCTTAAAAAGATCCTTTGAAGCTCATTTCGTGCGTAGCTCCCGAACTTGCATTTTTCTCGAGCAATATAATTTTTTTAGATCCAAAACCAACAAAAACTAATTTATTATGATGAATCCAATGTAAAAGTTTCCAAGAACGGTTTCGTTCTCATCAAAATACCTACCAAATCGTGTTTGCACCTTGAAAAGTTCATTTGAAGCTCATTTCGTGCGTAGCTCCCGAACTTGCATTTTTCTCGAGCAATACAAAATTTTTAGATTCAAAACCACCACACACTCCTTTATTATGATGTATCAAATGTAAAAATTTTCAAGAACGGCTTTCTTCGCATCAAAATACCTACAAAATCATTTTTGCAACTTGAAAAACTCATTTGAAGCTCATTTCGTGCGTAGCTCCCGAACTTGCATTTTTTTTTAGCAATATATATTTTCTAGATCCAAAACCACCGAACACTCATTTATTATGATGTATCCAATATAAGAGTTTTTAAGAACGGCTTCGTTCTCATCAAAATACCTACCAAATCGTGTTTGCACCTTGAATAACTCATTTGAAGCTCATTTCGTGAGTAGCTCCCGAACTTGCATTTTTATCGAGCAATATATATTTTCTAGATCCAAAACCACCGGACACTCCTTTATTATGATGTATCCAATGTAAAACTTTTCAAGAACGGCTTCGTTCTCATCAAAATACCTACCAAATCGTGTTTGCACCTTTAAAATATCCTTTGAAGCTCATTTCGTGCGTAGCTCCCGAACTTGCATTTTCTCGAGCAATGCAAATTTTTTAGATTCAAAACCACCAGATACTCCTTTATTATGATGTATCCAATGTAAAAGTTTTCAAGAACGGCTTCGTTCGCATCAAAATACCTAACAAATCATTTTTGCACCTTGAAAAGCTCATTTGAAGCTCATTTCCTACGTAGCTGCCGAACTTGCATTTTTCTCGAGCAATATAAATTTTTTAGATCCAAAATCACCGGACACTCTTTTACTATAATGTATCCAATGTAAAAGTTTCCAAGAATGGCTTCGTTCTCATCAAAATATCTACCAAATCGTGTTTGCACCTGGAAAAGCTCATTTGAAGCTCATTTCGTGAGTAGCTCCCGAAGTTGCAGTTTTTCCGAGCAATATATATTTTCTAGATCCAAAACCACCGGACAATCCTTTATTATGATGTATCCAATGAAAAAGTTTTCAAGAACGGCTTCATTCTCATCAAAATACCTACCAAATCGTTTTTGCACCTTTAAAAGATCCTTTGAAGCTCATTTCGTGCGTAGCTCCCGAACTTGCATTTTTCTCGAGCAATGCAAATTTTTTAGATTCAAAACCACCATACACTCCTTTATTATGATGTATCCATGTAAAATTTTTCAAGAACGGCTTCGTTCTCATCAAAATACCTACCAAATCGTGTTTGCACCTTCAAAAGATCCTTTGAAGCTCATTTCGTGAGTAGTTCCCGAACTTGCATTTTTCTCAAGCAATATTAATTTTCTAGATCCAAAACCACCATACACTCCTTTATTATGATGTATCCAATGAAAAAGTTTTCAAGAACGGCTTCATTCTCATCAAAATACCTACCAAATCGTTTTTGCACCTTTAAAAGATCCTTTGAAGCTCATTTCGTGCGTAGCTCCCGAACTTGCATTTTTCTCGAGCAATGCAAATTTTTTAGATTCAAAACCACCATACACTCCTTTATTATGATGTATCCATGTAAAATTTTTCAAGAACGGCTTCGTTCTCATCAAAATACCTACCAAATCGTGTTTGCACCTTAAAAAGATCCTTTGAAGGTCATTTCGTGCGTAGCTCCTGAACTTGCATTTTTTTTTAGCAATATATATTTTCTAGATCCAAAACCACCGAACACTCCTTTATTATGATGTATCCAATATAAGAGTTTTTAAGAACGGCTTCGTTCTCATCAAAATACCTACCAAATCGTGTTTGCACCTTGAATAACTCCTTTGAAGATCATTTCGTGAGTAGCTCCCGAACTTGCATTTTTATCGAGGAATATATATTTTCTAGATCCAAAACCACCGGACACTCCTTTATTATGATGTATCCAATATAAAAGTTTTTAAGAACGACTTCGTTCTCATCAAAATACCTACCAAATCGTGTTTGCACCTTGAAAAGCTCATTTGAAGCTCATTTCCTGCGTAGCACCCGAACTTGCATTTTTCTCGAGCTATATAAATTTTTTATATCCAAAACCACCAGAAACTCTTTCATTATGATGTATCTAATGTAAAAGTTTCCAAGAACGGCTTCGTTCTCATCAAAATACCTACCAAATCGTGTTTGCACCTTCAAAAGATCCTTTGAAGCTCATTTCGTGCGTAGCTCCCGAACTTGCATTTTTCTCGAGCAATATAATTTTTTTAGATCCAAAACCACCAGAAACTCCTTTATTATGATAAATCCAATGTAAAAGTTTCCAAGAACGGCTTCGTTCTCATCAAAATACCTAACAAATCATTTTTGAACCTTGAAAAGCTCATTTAAAGCTCATTTCGTGCGTAGCTCCCGAACTTGCATTTTTTTTGAGCAATATATATTTTCTAGATCCAAAACCACCGAACACTCCTTTATTATGATGTATCCAATATAAGAGTTTTTAAGAACGGCTTCGTTCTCATCAAAATACCTACCAAATCATTTTTGCACCTTGAAAAGCTCATTTGAAGCTCATTTCGTGCGTAGCTCCCGAACTTGCATTTTTTCGAGCAATATATATTTTCTAGATCCAAAACCACCGGACACTCCTTTATTATGATATATCCAATATAAAAGTTTTTAAGAACGGCTTCTTTCTCATCAAAATACATACCAAATCGTGTTTGCACCTTGAAAAACTCATTTGAAGCTCATTTCGTGAGTAGCTCCTGAACTTGCATTTTTTTCGAGCAATATATATTTTCTAGATCCAAAACCACCGGATACTCCTTTATTATGATGTATCCAATGTAAAAGTTTTCAAGAACGGCTTCGTTCTCATCAAAATACCTACCAAATCGTGTTTGCACCTTCAAAAGATCCTTTGAAGCTCATTTCGTGAGTAGCTCCCGAACTTGCATTTTTCTCAAGCAATATAAATTTTCTAGATCTAAAACCACCATACACTCCTTTATTATGATGTATCCAATGTAAAACTTTTCAAGAACGGCTTCGTTCTCATCAAAATACCTACCAAATCGTGTTTGCACCTTTAAAATATCCTTTGAAGCTCATTTCGTGCGTAGCTCCCGAACTTGCATTTTTCTCGAGCAATGCAAATTTTTTAGATTCAAAACCACCGGATACTCCTTTATTATGATGTATCCAATGTAAAAGTTTTCAAGAACGGCTTCGTTCGCATCAAAATACCTAACAAATCATTTTTGCACCTTGAAAAGCTCATTTGAAGCTCATTTCCTACGTAGCTGCCGAACTTGCATTTTTCTCGAGCAATATAAATTTTTTAGATCCAAAATCACCGGACACTCTTTTATTATAATGTATCCAATGTAAAAGTTTCCAAGAATGGCTTCGTTCTCATCAAAATATCTACCAAATCGTGTTTGCACATGGAAAAGCTCATTTGAAGCTCATTTCGTGAGTAGCTCCCGAACTTGCATTTTTTCCGAGCAATATATATTTTCTAGATCCAAAACCACTAGACAATCCTTTATTATGATGTATCCAATGTAAAAGTTTCCAAGAACGGCTTCGATCTCATCAAAATAACTACCAAATCGTGTTTGCACCTTGAAAGCTCATTTGAAGCTCATTTCGTGCGTAGCACTCGAACTTCCATTTTTCTCGAGCCATATAAATTTTTTAGATCCAAAACCACCAGAAACTCCTTCATTATGATGAATCCAATGTAAAAGTTTCCAAGAACGGCTTCGTTCTCATCAAAATACCTACCAAATTGTGTTTGCACCTTGAAAAGCTCATTTGAAGCTCATTTCGTGCGTAGCTCCCGAACTTGCATTTTTCTCGAGCAATACAAAATTTTTAGATTTAAAACCACCACACACTCCTTTATTATGATGTATCAAATGTAAAATTTTTCAAGAATGGCTTTCTTCGCATCAAAATACCTACCAAATCGTTTTTGCACCTTGAAAAGCTCATTTGAAGCTCATTTCGTGCGTAGCTACCGAACTTGAATTTTTCTCGAGCAATTAAAATTTTTTAGATCCAAAACCACCAGAAACTCCTTTATTTTGATGTATCCATGTAAAATTTTCCAAGAACGGCTTTGTTCGCATCAAAATACCTATCAAATCGTGTTTGCACCTTGAAAAGCTCATTTGAATCTCATTTCGTGAGTGGCTCCCGAACCTGCAATTTTTTCGAGCAATATACATTTTGTAGATCCAAAACCACAGGACACTCCTTTATTATGATGAATCCAATGTAAAAGTTTCCAAGAACGGCTTCGTACTCATCAAAATACCTACCAAATCGTGTTTGCACCTTGAAAATCTCATTTAAAGCTCATTTCGTGCGTAGCTCCCGAACTGGCATTTTTTTCGAGCAATATATATTTTCTAGATCCAAAACCACCGGACACTCCTTTATTATGATGAATCCAATGTAAAAGTTTCCAAGAACGGCTTCAATCTCTTCAAAATATCTACCAAATCGTGTTTGGACCTTGAAAAGCTCATTTGAAGCTCATTTCGTGCGTAGCTTCCGAACTTGCATTTTTCTCGAGCAATACAAAATTTTTAGATTCAAAACCACCACACACTACTTTATTATAATGTATCAAATGTAAAATTTTTCAAGAATGGCTTTCTTCGCATCAAAATACCTACTAAATCGTTTTTGCACCTTGAAAAGCTCATTTGAAGCTCATTTCGTGCGTAGCTCCCGAACTTGAATTTTTCTCGAGCAATTAAAATTTTTTAGATCCAAAACCACCAGAAACTCCTTTATTATGATGTATCCATGTAAGATTTTCCAAGAACGGCTTTGTTCGCATCAAAATACCTATCAAATCGTGTTTGCACCTTAAAAAGCTCATTTGAAGCTCATTTCGTGAGTGGCTCCCGAACCTGCAATTTTTTCGAGCAATATACATTTTGTAGATCCAAAACCACAGGACACTCCTTTATTATGATTTATCCAATGTAAAAGTTTCCAAGAACGGCTTCGTACTCATCAAAATACCTACCAAATCGTGTTTGCACCTTGAAAATCTCATTTAAAGCTCATTTCGTGCGTAGCTCCCGAACTTGCATTTTTTTCGAGCAATATATATTTTCTAGATCCAAAACCACCGGACACTCCTTTATTATGATGTATCCAATATAAAAGTTTTTAAGAACGACTTCGTTCTCATCAAAATACCTACCAAATCGTGTTTGCACCTTGAAAAACTCATTTGAAGCTTATTTTGTGAGTAGCTCCTGAACTTGCATTTTGTTCGAGCAATATATATTTTCTAGATCCAAAACCACCGGATACTCCTTTATTATGATGTATCCAATGTAAAAGTTTTCAAGAACGGCTTCGTTCTCATCAAAATACCTACCAAATCGTGTTTGCACCTTCAAAAGATCCTTTGAAGCTCATTTCGTGAGTAGCTCCCGAACTTGCATTTTTCTCAAGCAATATAATTTTTCTAGATCCAAAACCACCAGAAACTCCTTTATTATGATGAATCCAATGTAAAAGTTTCCAAGAACGGTTTCGTTCTCATCAAAATACCTACCAAATCGTGTTTGCACCTTGAAAAATTCATTTGAAGCTCATTTCGTGCGTAGCTCCCGAACTTGCATTTTTCTCGAGCAATACAAAATTTTTAGATTCAAAACCACCACACACTCCTTTATTATGATGTATCAAATGTAAAATTTTTCAAGAACGGCTTTCTTCGCATCAAAATACCTACAAAATCGTTTTTGCAACTTGAAAAACTCATCTGAAGCTCATTTCGTGCGTAGCTCCCGAACTTGCATTTTTTTCGAGCAATATATATTTTCTAGATCCAAAACCACCGAACACTCCTTTATTATGATGTATCCAATATAAAAGTTTTTAAGAACGGCTTCGTTCTCATCAAAATACCTACCAAATCGTGTTTGCACCTTGAAAAACTCATTTGAAGTTCATTTCATGAGTAGCTCCCGAACTTGCATTTTTTTCGAGCAACATCTAGATCCAAAACCGCCAGACACTTCTTTATTATGATGTATCCAATATAAAAGTTTCGTAGAACGGCTTCGTTCTCATCAAAATACCTACCAAATTGTGTTTGCACCTTGAAAAACTCATTTGAAGCTCATTTCATGCGTAGCTCCCGAACTTGCATTTTTCTCGAGCAATGCAAATTTTTTAGATTCAAAACCACCATACACTCCTTTATTATGATGTATCCATGTAAAATTTTTCAAGAACGGCTTTCTTCGCATCAAAATACCTACCAAATCGTTTTTGCACCTTCAAAAGCTCATTTGAAGCTCATTTCTTGCGTAGCTATAATGCCCCGTAAATTCCTTACGTTCTTAATATTTAAAGTTAACCAAATAAATGGCTTTGCATGCCTAAGTTTATAATTTTTGAATTCTAAGGCTAACGGTCGAATCCGTTATTAAAAATAAATTACAGAAGTCTGCTAGACGGCTACTGTATTTAAGGGTTAGAACGTACGAAAAGTTCTTAGTTTGTAAACTAAGAACGGAAAATCGTTTAATTTTACGTTTACAAAATTGCGATACGAACACACGCCGAGAAAGTTTGTTTTTATGTTTTCCGGACAAAACTCGGTTTTGTCGTCCCGAGTTTTTGTCAAAATAAATTTTGGTAAATTTATTTTCTAATTAAGTTCATACGTTAGAATTTGTAAGTCAAATCGAATCGCGACGATTTTTGTACCGAACAACGTTTCTCGTCGTTCGTTTTTCCGTAACGTCGGATCGCGCCGGAAAAACCGTAACCCTCCAAAATTCTGCATGGACAGCCGCCACCTCACCATATTTAGTTAGAAGACATGCAATGTTGACTTGTTAAGATAATGACACCTTAATCTCACTTTACACCACTTCAACCATTTTCATCATGACAACACTTGAACAAACAATTTCATCCCTCTCTCTCTCACAACTATCGGCTGCACCACTCCTCAATTCATCTCTTCATCTTCTTCATTCACTCAATCCACCATTGAAGAACACCTCCAAGAACAAGAAGAGTTCATACAAGTCACAATTCATCCAACAAAACTCTATACATCCTTTGTTAATTCTCTAGGTAATGATCTTCTCCACAACTTCATCCAATTAGTTTTATTTTTTTTCTTTTTCTTTCTTGTTCGAATTTTTAGAGGTTTGATTTAGATGTTTTGATCTTAGAATGATGAAATTAGATATGTTAGATATGATAATTATGAATTAAAAATGATCAAAACCAAGAATCCTAAAACCTATGTGAATGCAGAATTTTTTTGGGAAAATGGTAGGATTTTTGTTTTTCTTCTTTTGATGGTTGATTCTTGCTTAATAGATGTTTAATTAGTGTATGGAATGAAAAGGGATTGAAAGCCCTATGTGTTTGTAAGTTTTCAATTAGGATTTTGAAGTATGAATTTAGGAATTTTTTTTGCATGTTAGTTGTTTTTGGAATTATAATCGATTAATGGATAATATAAGATGTTGATTAGTGAATATATGTTGTTAATTGGAGAAGAAAATCATCCCCTTAACATATGTTTAAAACCAGAAATTTATAAGTAATTAGGGGTTTATACATGTTAGACATAAGTGATGATTTGTTAGTTGATTTATGTTGCAAATAGTGTTAGTTGATAATAGAAATTAAATGAGAATTTTCTAAAAATGTTTAATGAAACATAAGAGGCAAAGATCACCATATAAACTGAGTTATAATAATATTAAGATGTGTTTGCATGCTTGAAAATGACTCACGTTAGACGTAGTTTAACGTCGTAAAATTTGAACAAAAACCGACAACTTTTGAAAACCGTATAAGAGACGAACATTTAGTTGTAACTAAAAATCAAGAAGTCGGATGAGAATTCTAATATGATATTACTGTTTATAATGAAATTTAGAACATCTTTCTAGTTGACGTCATAAGCTTTCGAGTTAATCTAATATGAGCTATAGTGATAATCGGGAACTAGAACGCGTTTGGATTTTTCTTTGTTGGTTTAGTACTTGGTAGTTGAAATAAGACATTAGAACGTTGTGCTTTTGAGCGAGTTGAGAAGGAGTTTGTCACGTACGGAAGTACGTGATGACTGCCTTGAGAGTCCAGTTTCTAAAAAAAATGAATACGAGAGCTTAAAACGAACCTAAAACGTTATACGTCGAACTTATCAATCAATTAGGGTTTCCACGGCAGTTTTGCGACCCTCGCCGGAAACTGTAATAACTTCCAGCTCGTTTATCGGATTTGTGATCCGTAAATTGGAGTACGAACTAGACTTCCTAAGCTTTCTAATGGTACAGGGCTCACCCCCTGTTTCCAAGTCCTCTGTTCTGGACAACCTCCAGAGTTACTGGACTGTGCAGTGAAATTTCAGTTTCTTGTTTTCTAAGTTGTTTAGTTCACAACTTAGCTTCTTTCAATCGTTTAAGTTGTTTTTTTTATCTAACGAACATCTACCTACTGACCCTAGAGTCAAGTACAAGACCTTGAGTGATGAAAACCAGTTGAGATCTTATCTTTTATCCTTTCATTAAAGAAGTAATAAATGAGAATTTTCATAAGTCGTTCAAAGAACTAAAGTAAATCGCCTAAGTTGATTCCTTCCAACTTAATTCCTTTTAATCTTTAAAGTCGTATTAAGACATCGACTACCTTCTCTACTGACTCGAGAGTCGAGTATGAAATCTTCCAAGTTCTAAACAAGATTAGTATGAGTCTCGTTTTCCGTTTAAGTAAAACGAATCTAGTAAGCGTGCAAATGCCAAAAGAATAAATAACTAAATCTTTCTTCGATCCTCTTTCTTCGATTATTCTTTTGCGAACCGTTTTTAAGTATGTTTATTTTACGATGAAGGAGGAAGCTAACTGTAAAGAGAGGACAGAAGATCCAAAGTTGGAAGCTTTGGCTTATAAGTTCTGTATTTACAAGGTGGGCTTTTATATACAAATAAAACGAGCAATGCTCGGAAAATCTTTCTTTATCGCTTTGATATCTATGTTTTCAAAGTGATATTATGGCATGAATTGTTTTATATTTTTATGTGAGTTCTCTTGTACCTATCTGAGTCAACATTCGTGTTTTCCAGATTTAGAGTTAGTCTATTTAGATTAACTAACGATCGGCTCTGAGTTAGCTGCTAAGTGCTTTCCATAGTTAGTGCACTTTGTAACATGTGGTGTATGTGATATCCTGTTGAGGGGTACCAGCCACGGTGAATTAGAATTGGTCAAGATTGAACGTAACATTAGTCAGAAAATGCTCGCGCGAGTGATTTATGAGAAAAAGTCAGAAAATGTTTAGTAGACACGGATTCTTTCAATAAAACTCCGACGTGCTACGTTTATAAAATGCCATATTTATCTATATTTATGATTATGCTTTCGGCATCATGCCCACTAAGTACGTTTGTACTTAGCCCTGCATTGTTTTCTAAATGTGCAGGTTGAAGCGACGGTGAGCGGCGACGGTTGATGTTGAGTTAAAGTATAGGATGCATAGTTAGAACCCTTCCGCTGCCAAGCTCTGTGTTTCTTTTGAGATCACTTTTTGAACAATACTTGTAGTCAAAGTCTGTATTTTGAACTTAGTTTCTTTTGTACTTTTGTCGAGTAATCCTTAGGGATTAACTCTTTCTTTTATATTCAAGTCTTGTTCATGTATGTTTAGTCAGTTAACCCCCTTCTTCCCTGCTTCTTTAATCCAACCCCAGTCGCACCCCGGCTTCTGCCGTCCCTCGGGATTTGGGGCTGTGACAGTAGCTCCCGAACTTGCATTTTTCTCGAGCAATATAAATTTTTTAGATCCAAAACCACCGGACACTCTTTTATTATAATGTATCCAATGTAAAAGTTTCCAAGAATGGCTTCGTTCTCATCAAAATATCTACCAAATCGTGTTTGCACCTTGAAAAACTCATTTAAAGCTTATTTCGTGAGTAGCTCCCGAACTAGCAATTTTTCAGAGCAATATATATTTTCTAGATCCAAAACCACCGTACACTCCTTTATTATAATGTATCCAATATAAAAGTTTCCAAGAATGGCTTCGTTCTCATCAAAATATCTACTAAATCGTGTTTGCACCTTGAAAAGCTCATTTGAAGCTCATTTCGTGAGTAGCTTCCGAACTTGCATTTTTTCCGAGCAATATATATTTTCTAGATCCAAAACCACCGGACAATCCTTTATTATGATGTATCCAATGTAAAAGTTTCCAAAAACGGCTTCGATCTCATCAAAATATCTACCAAATCGTGTTTGCACCTTGAAAGCTCATTTGAAGCTCATTTCGTGCGTAGCACCCGAACTTGCATTTTTCTCGATCCATATAAATTTTTTAGATCCAAAACCACCAGAAACTCCTTCATTATGATGTATCCAATGTAAAAGTTTCCAAGAACGGCTTCGTTCTAATCAAAATACCTACCAAATCGTGTTTGCACCTTCAAAAGATCCTTTGAAGCTCATTTCATGCGTAGCTCCCGAACTTGCATTTTTCTCGAGCAATATATTTGTTTAGATCGAAAACCACCAGAAACACCTTTATTCTGATGAATCCAATGTAAAAGTTTCCAAGAACGGCTTCGTTCTCATCAAAATACCTACCAAATCGTGTTTGCACCTTGAAAAGCTCATTTGAAGCTCATTTCATGCGTAGCTTCCGAACATGCATTTTTCTCGAGCAATACAAAATTTTTAGATTCAAAACCACCACACACTTCTTTATTATGATGTATCCAATGTAAAAGTTTTCAAGAACGGCTTTGTTCTCATCAAAATACCTACCAAATCGTGTTTGCACCTTCAAAAGATCATTTGAAGATCATTTCGTGAGTAGCTCCCGAACTTGCATTTTTCTCGAGCAATATAAATTTTCTATATCCAAAACCACCACACACTCCTTTATTATGACGTATCCAATGTAAAAGTTTTCAAGATTGGCTTCGTTCTCATCAAAATACCTACCAAATCGTGTTTGCACCATGAAAAGCTCATTTGAAGCTCATTTCGTGCGTAGCTTCCGAACATGCATTTTTCTCGAGCATTATAATTTTTTTTGATTAAAAAACACCACAAACTCCTATATTATGATCTATGCAATGTAAAATTTTTCAAGAACGGCTTTGCTCGCATCAAAATACCTACCAAATCGTGTTTGCACCTTGAAAAGCTCATTTGAACCTCATTTCGTGCGTTGCTCCTAAACTTGCATTTTTCTCGAGCAATATATATTTTCTAGATCCAAAACCACCGGAAACTCCTTTATTATGATGTATCCAATGTAAAAGTTTCTAAGAACGGCTGCGTTCTCATCAAAATACCTACCAAATCGTGTTTGCATCTTGAAAGCTCATTTGAAGCTCACTTCGTGCGTAGCACCCGAACTTGAATTTTTCTCGAGCCATATAATTTTTTTAGATCCAAAACCACCAGAAACTCCTTCATTATGATGTATCCAACGTAAAAGTTTCCAAGAACGACTTCATTCTCATAAAAATACCTACCAAATCGTGTTTGCACCTTCAAAAGATCCTTTGAAGCTCATTTTGTGAGTAGCTCCCGAACTTGCATTTTTCTCGAGCAATATAAATTTTCTAGATCCAAAACCACCACACACTACTTTATTATGATGTATCCAATGTAAAAGTTTTTAAGATTGGCTTCGTTCTCATCAAAATACCTACGAAATCGTGTTTGCACCATGAAAAGCTCATTTGAAGCTCATTTCGTGCGTAGCTTCCGAACATGCATTTTTCTCGAGCATTATAATTTTTTTAGATTAAAAAACACCACAAACTCCTTTATTATGATCTATGCAATGTAAAATTTTTCAAGAACGGCTTTGTTCGCATCAAAATACCTACCAAATCGTGTTTGCACCTTGAAAAGCTCATTTGAACCTCATTTCGTGCGTTGCTCCCAAACTTGCATTTTTCTCGAGCAATATATATTTTCTAGATCCAAAACCACCGGAAACTCCATTATTATGATGTATCCAATGTAAAAGTTTCTAAGAACGGCTGCGTTCTCATCAAAATACCTACCAAATCGTGTTTGCATCTTGAAAGCTCATTTGAAGCTCACTTCGTGCGTAGCTCCCGAACTTGAATTTTTCTCGAGCCATATAATTTTTTTAGATCCAAAACCACCAGAAACTCCTTCATTATGATGTATCCAACGTAAAAGTTTCCAAGAACGACTTCATTCTCATAAAAATACCTACCAAATCGTGTTTGCACCTTCAAAAGATCCTTTGAAGCTCATTTTGTGAGTAGCTCCCGAACTTGAAATTTTCTCAAGCAATATTAATTTTCTAGATCCAAAACAACCACACATTTCTTTATTATGATGTATCCAATATAAAAGTTTTTAAGAACGGCTTGGTTTTCATCAAAATACCTACCAATCGTGGTTGCACCTTGAAAAACTTATTTGAAGATTATTTCGTGAGTAGCTCCCGAACTTGCATTTTTTTCGAGCAATACATATTTTCTAGATCAAAAGCCACTGGATACTCCTTTGTTATGATGTATCCAATGTAAAAGTTTTCAAGAACGCTTCGTTCTCATCAAAATACCTACCAAATCGTGTTTGCACCTTCAAAAGATCCCTTGAAGCTCAATTCGTGAGTAGCTCCCGAACTTGCATTTTTCTCAAGCAATATAAATTTTCTAGATCCAAAACCAGCACACACTCCTTTATTATGATGTATCCAACGTAAAAGTTTTCAGGAAAGGCTTCGTTCTCATCAAAATACTTACCAAATTGTGTTTGCACCTTGAAAGCTCATTTGAAGCTCATTTCGTTCGTAGCTCCCGAACTTGCATTTTTCTCGAGCCATATAAATTTTTTAGATCCAAAACCACCAGAAACTCCTTCATTATGATGTATCCAACGTAAAAGTTTCCAAAATCGGCTTCGTTCTCATCAAAATACCTACCAAATCGTCTTTGCACCTTCAATAGATCCTTTGAAGCTCATTTCGTGAGTAGCTCCCGAACTTGCATTTTTATCAAGCAATATAAATTTTCTAGATCCAAAACCACCACACACTCCTTTATTATGATGTATCCAATGTAAAAGTTTTCAAAAACGGCTTCGTTCTCATCAAAATACCAACCAAATCGTGTTTGCACCTTGAAAGCTCATTTGAAGCTCATTTCGTGCGTAGCTCCCGAACTTGTATTTTTCTGGAGCAATATAATTTTTTAAGATCCAAAACCACCAGAAACATCTTTATTCTGATGAATCCAATGTAAAAGTTTCCAAGAACGGCTTCGTTCTCATCAAAATACCTACCAAATCGTGTTTGCACCTTGAAACGCTCATTTGAAGCTCATTTCGTGCGTAGCTCCCGAACTTGCATTTTTCTCGAGCAATACAAAATTTTTAGATTCAAAACCACCACACAATCCTTTATTATGATGTATCCAATGAAAAAGTTTTCAAGAACGGCTTCGTTCTCATCAAAATACCTACCAAATCGTGTTTGCACCTTCAAAAGATCCTTTGAAGCTCATTTTGTGAGTAGCTCCCGAACTTGAAATTTTCTCAAGCAATATTAATTTTCTAGATCCAAAACAACCACACATTTCTTTATTATGATGTATCCAATATAAAAGTTTTTAAGAACGGCTTGGTTTTCATCAAAATACCTACCAATCGTGGTTGCACCTTGAAAAACTTATTTGAAGATTATTTCGTGAGTAGCTCCCGAACTTGCATTTTTTTCGAGCAATACATATTTTCTAGATCAAAAGCCACTGGATACTCCTTAGTTATGATGTATCCAATGTAAAAGTTTTCAAGAACGGCTTCGTTCTCATCAAAATACCTACCAAATCGTGTTTGCACCTTCAGAAGATCCTTTGAAGCTCAATTCGTGAGTAGCTCCCGAACTTGCATTTTTCTCAAGCAATATAAATTTTCTAGATCCAAAACCAGCACACACTCCTTTATTATGATGTATCCAACGTAAAAGTTTTCAGGAAAGGCTTCGTTCTCATCAAAATACATACCAAATTGTGTTTGCACCTTGAAAGCTCATTTGAAGCTCATTTCGTTTGTAGCTCCCGAACTTGCATTTTTCTCGAGCCATATAAATTTTTTAGATCCAAAACCACCAGAAACTCCTTCATTATGATGTATCCAACGTAAAAGTTTCCAAAATCGGCTTCGTTCTCATCAAAATACCTACCAAATCGTCTTTGCACCTTCAATAGATCCTTTGAAGCTCATTTCGTGAGTAGCTCCCGAACTTGCATTTTTCTCAAGCAATATAAATTTTCTAGATCCAAAACCACCACACACTCCTTTATTATGATGTATCCAATGTAAAAGTTTTCAAAAACGGCTTCGTTTTCATCAAAATACCAACCAAATCGTGTTTGCACCTTGAAAGCTCATTTGAAGCTCATTTCGTGCGTAGCTCCCGAACTTGTATTTTTCTCGAGCAATATAATTTTTTTAGATCCAAAACCACCAGAAACATATTTATTCTGATGAATCCAATGTAAAAGTTTCCAAGAACGGCTTCGTTCTCATCAAAATACCTACCAAATCGTGTTTGCACCTTGAAAAACTCATTTGAAGCTCATTTCGTGCGTAGCTCCCGAACTTGCATTTTTTCTCGAGCAATACAAAATTTTTAGATTCAAAACCACCACACACTCCTTTATTATGATGTATTCAATGTAAACGTTTTCAAGAACGGCTTCGTTCTCATCAAAATACCTACCAAATCGTGTTTGCACCTTCAAAAGATCATTTGAAGATCATTTCGTGAGTATCTCCCGAACTTGCATTTTTCTCGAGCAATATAAATTTTCTAGATCCAAAACCACCACACACTCCTTTATTATGATGTATCCAATGTAAAAGTTTTCAAGATTGGCTTCGTTCTCATCAAAATACCTACCAAATCGTGTTTGCACCATGAAAAGCTCATTTGAAGCTCATTTCGTGCGTAGCTTCCGAACATGCATTTTTCTCGAGCATTATAATTTTTTTAGATTAAAAAACACCACAAACTCCTTTATTATGATCTATGCAATGTAAAATTTTTCAAGAACGGCTTTGTTCGCATCAAAATACCTACCAAATCGTGTTTGCACCTTGAAAAGCTCATTTGAACCTCATTTCGTGCGTTGCTCCCAAACTTGCATTTTTCTCGAGCAATATATATTTTCTAGATCCAAAACCACCGGAAACTCCTTTATTATGATGTATCCAATGTAAAAGTTTCTAAGAACGGCTGCGTTCTCATCAAAATACCTACCAAATCGTGTTTGCACCTTGAAAAGCTCATTTGAAGCTCATTTCGTGCGTAGCTCCCGAACTTGCATTTTTCTCGAGCAATACAAAATTTTTAGATTCAAAACCACCACACACTCATTTATTATGATGTATCCAATGTAAAAGTTTTCAAAAACGGCTGCGTTCTCATCAAAATACCTACCAAATCGTGTTTGCACCTTCAAAAGATCCTTTGAAGCTCAATTCGTGAGTAGCTCCCGAACTTGCATTTTTCTCAAACAATATAAATTTTCTAGATCCAAAACCAGCACACACTCCTTTATTATGATGTATCCAACGTAAATGTTTTCAGGAAAGGCTTCGTTGTCATCAAAATACCTACCAATCGTGTTTGCACCTTGAAAAACTTATTTGAAGATTATTTCGTGAGTAGCTCCCGAACTTGCATTTTTTTCGAGCAATACATATTTTCTGGATCAAAAGCCACTGGATACTCCTTTATTATGTTGTATCCAATGTAAAAGTTTTCAAGAACGGCTTCGTTCTCATCAAAATACCTACCAAATCGTGTTTGCACCTTCAAAAGTTCCTTTGAAGCTCAATTCGTGAGTAGCTCCCGAACTTGCATTTTTCTCAAGCAATATAAATTTTCTAGATCCAAAACCAGCACACACTCCTTTATTATGATGTATCCAACGTAAAAGTTTTCAGGAAAGGCTTCGTTGTCATCAAAATACCTACCAATCGTGTTTGCACCTTGAAAAACTTATTTGAAGATTATTTCGTGAGTAGCTCCCGAACTTGCATTTTTTTCGAGCAATACATATTTTCTAGATCAAAAGCCACTGGATACTCCTTTATTATGATGTATCCAATGTAAAAGTTTCCAATAACAGTATCGTTCTCATCAAAAACCTACCAAATCGTGTTTGCACCATGAAAAGCTCATTTGAAGCTCATTTCGTACGTAGCTTCCGAACTTACATTTTTCTCGAGCAATATAACTTTTTTAGATTCAAAACCACCACACACTCCTTTATTATGATCTATGCAATGTAAGATTTTCAAAGAACGGCTTCGTTCTCATCAAAATACCTACCAAATCGTGTTTACACCTTCAAAAGATCCTTCGAAGCTCATTTCGTGCGTAGCTCCCGAACTTGCATTTTTCTCGAGCACTATAATTTGTTTAGATCCAAAACCACCAGAAACTCCTTTATTATGATGAATCCAATGTAAAAGTTTCCAAGAACGTCTGCGTTCTCATCAAAATACCTACCAAATTGTGTTTGCATCTTGAAAGCTCATTTGAAGCTCACTTCGTGCGTAGCTCCCGAACTTGAATTTTTCTCGAGCCATATAATTTTTTTAGATCCAAAACCACCAGAAACTCCTTCATTATGATGTGTCCAACGTAAAAGTTTCCAAGAACGATTTCATTCTCATAAAAATACCTACCAAATCGTGTTTGCACCATGAAAAGCTCATTTGAAGCTCATTTCGTACGTAGCTTCCGAACTTACATTTTTCTCGAGCAATATAACTTTTTTAGATTCAAAACCACCACACACTCCTTTATTATGATCTATGCAATGTAAGATTTTCAAAGAACGGCTTCGTTCTCATCAAAATACCTACCAAATCGTGTTTACACCTTCAAAAGATCCTTCGAAGCTCATTTCGTGCGTAGCTCCCGAACTTGCATTTTTCTCGAGCACTATAATTTTTTTAGATCCAAAACCACCAGAAACTCCTTTATTATGATAAATCCAATGTAAAAGTTTCCAAGAACGGCTGCGTTCTCATCAAAATACCTCCCAAATCGTGTTTGCATCTTGAAAGCTCATTTGAAGCTCACTTCGTGCGTAGCTCCCGAACTTGAATTTTTCTCGAGCCATATAATTTTTTTAGATCCAAAACCACCAGAAACTCCTTCATTATGATGTATCCAACGTAAAAGTTTTCAAGAACGATTTCATTCTCATAAAAATACCTACCAAATCGTGTTTGCACCTTCAAAAGATCCTTTGAAGCTCATTTTGTGAGTATCTCCCGAACTTGCATTTTTCTCAAGAAATATTAATTTTCTAGATCCCAAAACAACCACACATTTCTTTATTATGATGTATCCAATATGAAAGTTTTTAAGAACGGCTTCGTTCTCATCAAAATACCTACCAAATCGTGTTTGCACCTTGAAAAACTTATTTGAAGATTATTTCGTGAGTAGCTCCCGAACTTGCATTTTTTTCGAGCAATACATATTTTCTAGATCAAAAGCCACTGGATACTCCTTTATTATGATGTATCCAATGTAAAAGTTTTCAAGAACGGCTTCGTTCTCATCAAAATACCTACCAAATCGTGTTTGCACCTTCAAAAGATCCTTTGAAGCTCAATTCGTGAGTAGCTCCCGAACTTGCATTTTTCTCAAGCAATATAAATTTTCTAGATCCAAAACCAGCACACACTCCTTTATTATGATGTATCCAACGTAAATGTTTTCAGGAAAGGCTTCGTTGTCATCAAAATACCTACCAATCGTGTTTGCACCTTGAAAAACTTATTTGAAGATTATTTCGTGAGTAGCTCCCGAACTTGCATTTTTTTCGAGCAATACATATTTTCTAGATCAAAAGCCACTGGATACTCCTTTATTATGATGTATCCAATGTAACAGTTTCCAATAACAGTATCGTTCTCATCAAAAACCTACCAAATCGTGTTTGCACCATGAAAAGCTCATTTGAAGCTCATTTCGTACGTAGCTTCCGAACTTACATTTTTCTCGAGCAATATAACTTTTTTAGATTCAAAACCACCACACACTCCTTTATTATGATCTATGCAATGTAAGATTTTCAAAGAACGGCTTCGTTCTCATCAAAATACCTACCAAATCGTGTTTACACCTTCAAAAGATCCTTCGAAGCTCATTTCGTGCGTAGCTCCCGAACTTGCATTTTTCTCGAGCACTATAATTTATTTAGATCCAAAACCACCAGAAACTCCTTTATTATGATGAATCCAATGTAAAAGTTTCCAAGAACGGCTGCGTTCTCATCAAAATACCTACCAAATCGTGTTTGCATCTTGAAAGCTCATTTGAAGCTCACTTCGTGCGTAGCTCCCGAACTTGAATTTTTCTCGAGCCATATAATTTTTTTAGATCCAAAACCACCAGAAACTCCTTCATTATGATGTATCCAACGTAAAAGTTTCCAAGAACGATTTCATTCTCATAAAAATACCTACCAAATCGTGTTTGCACCTTCAAAAGATCCTTTGAAGCTCATTTTGTGAGTAGCTCCCGAACTTGCATTTTTCTCAAGCAATATTAATTTTCTAGATCCCAAAACAACCACACATTTCTTTATTATGATGTATCCAATATGAAAGTTTTTAAGAACGGCTTCGTTCTCATCAAAATACCTACCAAATCGTGTTTGCACCTTGAAAAACTTATTTGAAGATTATTTCGTGAGTAGCTCCCGAACTTGCATTTTTTTCGAGCAATACATATTTTCTAGATCAAAAGCCACTGGATACTCCTTTATTATGATGTATCCAATGTAAAAGTTTTCAAGAACGGCTTCGTTCTCATCAAAATACCTACCAAATCGTGTTTGCACCTTCAAAAGATCCTTTGAAGCTCAATTCGTGAGTAGCTCCCGAACTTGCATTTTTCTCAAGCAATATAAATTTTCTAGATCCAAAACCAGCACACACTACTTTATTATGATGTATCCAACGTAAATGTTTTCAGGAAAGGCTTCGTTGTCATCAAAATACCTACCAATCGTGTTTGCACCTTGAAAAACTTATTTGAAGATTATTTCGTGAGTAGCTCCCGAACTTGCATTTTTTTCGAGCAATACATATTTTCTGGATCAAAAGCCACTGGATACTCCTTTATTATGTTGTATCCAATGTAAAAGTTTTCAAGAACGGCTTCGTTCTCATCAAAATACCTACCAAATCGTGTTTGCACCTTCAAAAGTTCCTTTGAAGCTCAATTCGTGAGTAGCTCCCGAACTTGCATTTTTCTCAAACAATATAAATTTTCTAGATCCAAAACCAGCACACACTCCTTTATTATGATGTATCCAACGTAAAAGTTTTCAGGAAAGGCTTCGTTGTCATAAAAATACCTACCAATCGTGTTTGCACCTTGAAAAACTTATTTGAAGATTATTTCATGAGTAGCTTCCGAACTTGCATTTTTTTCGAGCAATACATATTTTCTAGATCAAAAGCCACTGGATACTCCTTTATTATGATGTATCCAATGTAAAAGTTTCCAATAACAGTATCGTTCTCATCAAAAACCTACCAAATCGTGTTTGCACCATGAAAAGCTCATTTGAAGCTCATTTCGTACGTAGCTTCCGAACTTACATTTTTCTCGAGCAATATAACTTTTTTAGATTCAAAACCACCACACACTCCTTTATTATGATCTATGCAATGTAAGATTTTCAAAGAACGGCTTCGTTCTCATCAAAATACCTACCAAATCGTGTTTACACCTTCAAAAGATCCTTCGAAGCTCATTTCGTGCGTAGCTCCCGAACTTGCATTTTTCTCGAGCACTATAATTTTTTTAGATCCAAAACCACCAGAAACTCCTTTATTATGATGAATCCAATGTAAAAGTTTCCAAGAACGGCTGCGTTCTCAACAAAATACCTACCAAATCGTGTTTGCATCTTGAAAGCTCATTTGAAGCTCACTTCGTGCGTAGCTCGCGAACTTGAATTTTTCTCGAGCCATATAATTTTTTTAGATCCAAAACCACCAGAAACTCCTTCATTATGATGTATCCAACGTAAAAGTTTCCAAGAACGGCTTCATTCTCATAAAAATACCTACCAAATCGTGTTTGCACCTTCAAAAGATCCTTTGAAGCTCATTTTGTGAGTAGCTCCCGAACTTGCATTTTTCTCAAGCAATATTAATTTTCTAGATCCCAAAACAACCACACATTTCTTTATTATGATGTATCCAATATAAAAGTTTTTAAGAACGGCTTCGTTCTCATCAAAATACCTATCAAATCGTGTATGCACCTTGAAAAACTTATTTGAAGATCATTTCGTGAGTAGCTCCCGAACTTGCATTTTTTTCGAGCAAAATATATTTTCTAGATCAAAAGCAACTGGATACTCCTTTATTATGATGTATCCAATGTAAAAGTTTTCAAGAACGGTTTCGTTCTCATCAAAATACCTACCAAATCGTGTTTGCACCTTCAAAAGATCCTTTGAAGCTCAATTCGTGAGTAGCTCTCGAACTTGCATTTTTCTCAAGCAATATAAATTTTCTAGATCCAAAACCAGCACACACTCCTTTATTATGATGTATCCAACGTAAAAGTTTTCAGGAAAGGCTTCGTTCTCATCAAAATACTTACCAAATTGTGTTTGCACCTTAAAAGCTCATTTGAAGCTCATTTCGTTCGTAGCTCCCGAACTTGCATTTTTCTCGAGCCATATAAATTTTTTAGATCCAAAACCACCAGAAACTCCTTCATTATGATGTATCCAACGTAAAAGTTTCCAAAATCGGCTTCGTTCTCATCAAAATACCTACCAAATCGTCTTTGCACCTTCAATAGATCCTTTGAAGCTCATTTCGTGAGTAGCTCCCGAACTTGCATTTTTCTCAAGCAATATAAATTTTCTAGATCCAAAACCACCACACACTCCTTTATTATGATGTATCTAACGTAAAAGTTTTCAAAAACGACTTCGTTCTCATCAAAATACCAACCAAATCGTGTTTGCACCTTGAAAGCTCATTTGAAGCTCATTACGTGCGTAGCTCCCGAACTTGTATTTTTCTCGAGCAATATAATTTTTTTAGATCCAAAACCACCAGAAACATCTTTATTCTGATGAATCCAATGTAAAAGTTTCCAAGAACGGCTTCGTTCTCATCAAAATACCTACCAAATCGTGTTTGCACCTTGAAAAGCTCATTTGAAGCTCATTTCGTGCGTAGCTCCCGAACTTGCATTTTTCTCGAGCAATACAAAATTTTTAGATTCAAAACCACCACACACTCCTTTATTATGATGTATCCAATGTAAAAGTTTTCATAAACGGCTTCATTCTCATCAAAATACCTACCAAATCGTGTTTGCACCTTCAAAAGATCATTTGAAGATCATTTCGTGAGTAGCTCCCGAACTTGCATTTTTCTCGAGCAATATAAATTTTCTAGATCCAAAACCACCACACACTCCTTTATTATGATGTATCCAATGTAAAAGTTTTCAAGATTGGCTTCGTTCTCATCAAAATACCTACCAAATCGTGTTTGCACCATGAAAAGCTCATTTGAAGCTCATTTCGTGCGTAGCTTCCGAACATGCATTTTTCTCGAGCATTATAATTTTTTTAGATTAAAAAACACCACAAACTCCTTTATTATGATCTATGCAATGTAAAATTTTTCAAGAACGGCTTTGTTCGCATCAAAATACCTACCAAATCGTGTTTGCACCTTGAAAAGCTCATTTGAACCTCATTTCGTGCGTTGCTCCCAAACTTGCGTTTTTCTCGAGCAATATATATTTTCTAGATCCAAAACCACCGGAAACTCCTTTATTATGATGTATCCAATGTAAAAGTTTCTAAGAACGGCTGCGTTCTCATCAAAATACCTACCAAATCGTGTTTGCACCTTGAAAAGCTCATTTGAAGCTCATTTCGTGCGTAGCTCCTGAACTTGCATTTTTCTCGAGCAATACAAAATTTTTAGATTCAAAACCACCACACACTCTTTTATTATGATGTATCCAATGTAAAAGTTTTCAAAAACGGCTTCGTTCTCATCAAAATACCAACCAAATCGTGTTTGCACCTTCAAAAGATCATTTGAAGATCATTTCGTGAGTATCTCCCGAACTTGCATTTTTCTCGAGCAATATAAATTTTCTAGATCCAAAACCACCACACACTCCTTTATTATGATGTATCCAATGTAAAAGTTTTCAAGATTGGCTTCGTTCTCATCAAAATACCTACCAAATCGTGTTTGCACCATGAAAAGCTCATTTGAAGCTCATTTCGTGCGTAGCTCCCGAACTTGCATTTTTCTCGAGCAATACAAAATTTTTAGATTCAAAACCACCACACACTCCTTTATTATGATGTATCCAATGTAAAAGTTTTAATAAACGGCTTCGTTCTAATCAAAATACCAACCAAATCGTGTTTGCACCTTGAAAGCTCATTTGAAGCTCATTTCGTGCGTAGCTCCCGAACTTGTATTTTTCTCAAGCAATATAAATTTTCTAGATCCAAAACCACCAGACACTTCTTTATTATGATGTATCCAATACAAAAGTTTCCAAGAACGGCTTCGTTCTCATCAAAATACCTACCAAATCGTGTTTGCACCATGAAAAGCTCATTTGAAGCTCATTTCGTGCGTAGCTCCCGAACTTGCATTTTTCTCGAGCAATACAAAATTTTTAGATTCAAAACCACCACACACTCCTTTATTATGATGTATCCAATGTAAAAGTTTTAATAAACGGCTTCGTTCTAATCAAAATACCAACCAAATCGTGTTTGCACCTTGAAAGCTCATTTGAAGCTCATTTCGTGCGTAGCTCCCGAACTTGTATTTTTCTCAAGCAATATAAATTTTCTAGATCCAAAACCACCAGACACTTCTTTATTATGATGTATCCAATACAAAAGTTTCCAAGAACGGCTTCGTTCTCATCAAAATACCTACCAAATCGTGTTTGCACCATGAAAAGCTCATTTGAAGCTCATTTCGTGCGTAGCTTCCGAACTTGAATTTTTCTCGAGCAATATAAATTTTTTAGATTCAAAACCACCACACACTCCTTTATATGCAATGTAAAATTTTCCAAGAACGGCTTTGTTCGCATGAAAATACCTAACAAATCGTGTTTGCACCTTGAAAAGCTCATTTGAACCTCATTTCGTGCGTTGCTCCCGAACTTGCATTTTTCTCGAGCAATATAAATTTTCTAGATCCAAAACCACTAGAGACTCATTTATTATGATGTATCCAATACAAAAGTTTCCAAGAACGGCTTCGTTCTCATCAAAATACCTACCAAATCGTGTTTGCACCATGAAAAGCTCATTTGAAGCTCATTTCGTGCGTAGCTTTCGAACTTGAATTTTTCTCGAGCAATATAAATTTTTTAGATTCAAAACCACCACACACTCCTTTATTAAGATCTATGCAATGTAAAATTTTCCAAGAACGGCTTTGTTCGCATGAAAATACCTAACAAATCGTGTTTGCACCTTGAAAAGCTCATTTGAACCTCATTTCGTGCGTTGCTCCCGAACTTGCATTTTTCTCGAGCAATATAAATTTTCTAGATCCAAAACCACCAGAGACTCCTTTATTATGATGTATCCAATACAAAAGTTTCCAAGAACGGCTTCGTTCTCATCAAAATACCTACCAAATCGTGTTTGCACCATGAAAATCTCATTTGAAGCTCATTTCGTGCGTAGCTTCCGAACATGCATTTTTCTCGAGCATTATAATTTTTTTAGATTAAAAAACACCACAAACTCCTTTATTATGATCTATACAATGTAAGATTTTCCAAGAACGGCTTTCTTCGCATGAAAATACCTAACAAATCGTGTTTGCACCTTGAAAAGCTCATTTAAACCTCATTTCGTGCGTTGCTCCCGAACTTGCATTTTTCTCGAGCAATATAATTTTCTAGATCCAAAACCACCACACACTCCTTTATTATGATGTATCAAATGTAAAATTTTTCAAGAACGACTTTCTTCGCATCAAAATACCTACCAAATCGTTTTTGCACCTTAAAAAGCTCATTTGAAGCTCATTTCGTGCGTAGCTCCCGAACTTGCATTTTTCTCGTGCAATTAAAATTTTTTAGATCCAAAACCACCAGAAACTCCTTTATTATGATGTATCGAATGTAAAAGTTTCCAAGAACGGCTTTGTTCTCATCAAAATACCTACCAAATCGTTTTTGCACATTGAAAATGTCATTTGAAGCTCATTTCGTGCGTAGCTCCCGAACTTGCATTTTTCTCGAGCAATATAAATTTTTTAGATCCAAAACCACTAGAGACTCCTTTATTATGAAGTATCCAATGTATGAGTTTCCAAGAACGGCTTCGTTCTCATCAAAATACATACCAAATCGTGTTTGCACCTTCAAAAGATCCTTTGAAGCTCATTTCGTGAGTAGCTCCCGAACTTGCATTTTTCTCAAGCAATATAAATTTTCTAGATCCAAAACCACCAGACACTTCTTTATTATGATGTATCCAATACAAAAGTTTCCAAGAACGGCTTCGTTCTCATCAAAATACCTAGCAAATCGAGTTTGCACCATGAAAAGCACATTTGAAGCTCATTTCGTGCGTAGCTTCCGAACTTGAATTTTTCTCGAGCAATATAAATTTTTTAGATTCAAAACCACCACACACTCCTTTATTATAATTTATGCAATGTATAATTTTCCAAGAACGGCTTTGTTCTTATCAAAATACCTACCAAATTGTGTTTGCACCTTGAAAAGCTAATTTGAACCTCATTTCGTGCGTTGCACCCGAACTTGCATTTTTCTCAAGCAATATAAATTTTCTAGATCCAAAACCACCAGATACTTCTTTATTATGATGTATCCAATACAAATGTTTCCAAGAACGGCTTCGTTCTCATCAAAATACCTACCAAATCGTGTTTGCACCATGAAAAGCTCATTTGAAGCTCATTTCGTGCGTAGCTTCCGAACTTGAATTTTTCTCGAGCAATATAAATTTTTTAGATTCAAAACCACCACACTCTCTTTTATTATGATCTATACATTGTAAAATTTTCCAAGAACGGCTTTGTTCGCATGAAAATACCTAACAAATCGTGTTTGCACCTTGAAAAGCTCATTTGAACCTCATTTCGTGCGTTGCTCCCGAACTTGCATTTTTCTCGAGCAATATAATTTTTTTAGATCCAAAATCACCAGAGACTCCTTTATTAGGATGTATCCAATGTAAAAATTTCCAAGAACGGCTTCATTCTCTTCAAAATATCTACCAAATCGTGTTTGCACCTTAAAAAGCTCATTTGAAGCTTATTTCATGCGTAGCTCCCGAACTTGCATTTTTCTCGAGCAATTAAAATTTTTTAGATCCAAAACCACCAGAAACTCCTTTATTATGATGTATCCATGTAGAATTTTCCAAGAACGGCTTTGTTCGCATCAAAATACCTATCAAATCGTGTTTGCACCTTAAAAAGCTCATTTGAAGCTCATTTCGTGAGTAGCTCCCGAACCTGTAATTTTTTCGAGCAATATACATTTTGTAGATCCAAAACCACCGGACACTCCTTTATTATGATGTATACAATGTAAAAGTTTCCAAGAACGGCTTCGTTCTCATCAAAATACCTACCAAATCGTGTTTGCACCTTCAAAAGATCCTTTGAAGCTCATTTCGTGAGTAGCTTCCGAACTTGCATTTTTCACAAGCAATAAATTTTTTAGATCCAAAACCACCAGACACTTCTTTACTATGATGTATCCAATACAAAAGTTTCCAAGAACAGCTTTGTTCTCATCAAAATACCTACCAAATCGTGTTTGCACCATGAAAAGATCATTTGAAGCTCATTTCGTGCGTAGCTTCCGAACTTGAATTTTTCTCGAGCAATATAAATTTTTTAGATTCAAAACCACCACACACTCCTTTATTATGATCTATGCAATGTAAAATTTTCCAAGAACGGCTTTGTTCGCATCAAAATACCTACCAAATCGTGTTTGCACCTTGAAAAGCTCATTTGAAGCTTATTTCGTGCGTAGCTGCCGAACTTGCATTTTTCTCGAGCAATATAAATTTTTTAGATTCAAAACCACCACACACTCCTTTATTATAATTTATGCAATGTAAAATTTTTCAAGAATGGCTTTGTTCTTATCAAAATACCTACGAAATTGTGTTTGCACCTTGTAAAGCTCATTTGAACCTCATTTCGTGCGTTGCTCCCGAACTTGCATTTTTCTCAAGCAATATAAATTTTCTAGATCCAAAACCACCAGACACTTCTTTATTATGATGTATCCAATACAAAAGTTTCCAAGAACGGCTTCGTTCTCATCAAAATACCTACCAAATCGTGTTTGCACCATGAAAAGCTCATTTGAAGCTCATTTCGTGCGTAGCTTCCGAACTTGAATTTTTCTCGAGCAATATAAATTTTTTAGATTCAAAACCACCACACACTCCTTTATTATGATCTATACAATGTAAAATTTTCCAAAAACGGCTTTGTTCGCATGAAAATACCTAACAAATCGTGTTTGCACCTTGAAAAGCTCATTTGAACCTCATTTCGTGCGTTGCTCCCGAACTTGCATTTTTCTCGAGCAATATAATTTTTTAGATCCAAAACCACCAGAGACTCCTTTATTATGATGTATCCAATGTAAAAATTTCCAAGAACGGCTTCGTTCTCTTCAAAATACCTACCAAATTGTGTTTGCACCTTGAAAAGCTCATTTGAAGCTTATTTCGTGCGCAACTCCCGAACTTGCATTTTTCTCGAGCAATTAAAATTTTTTAGATCCAAAACCACCAGAAACTCCTTTATTATGATGTATCCATGTAAAATTTTCCAAGAATGGCTTTGTTCGCATCAAAATACCTATCAAATCGTGTTTGCACCTTCAAAAGCTCATTTGAAGCTCATTTCGTGAGTAGCTCCCGAACCTGTAATTTTTTCGAGCAATATACATTTTGTAGATCCAAAACCACCGGACACTCCTTTATTATGATGTATCCAATGTAAAAGTTTCCAAGAACGGCTTCGTTCTCATCAAAATACCTACCAAATCGTGTTTGCACCTTCAAAAGATCCTTTGAAGCTCATTTCGTGAGTAGCTTCCGAACTTGCATTTTTCTCAAGCAATAAATTTTCTAGATCCAAAACCACCAGACACTTCTTTACTATGATGTATCCAATACAAAAGTTTCCAAGAACGGCTTTGTTCTCATCAAAATACCTACCAAATCGTGTTTGCACCATGAAAAGATCATTTGAAGCTCATTTCGTGCGTAGCTTCCGAACTTGAATTTTTCTCGAGCAATATAAATTTTTTAGATTCAAAACCACCACACACTCATTTATTATGATCTATGCAATGTAAAATTTTCCAAGAACGGCTTTGTTCACATGAAAATACATAACAAATCGAGTTTACACCTTGAAAAGCTCATTTGTACCTCATTTCGTGCGTTGCTCCCGAACTCTCATTTTTCTCAAGCAATATAAATTTTTTAGATCCAAAACCATTAGAAACTCTTTTATTATGATATATCCAATGTAAAAGTTTCCAAGAATGGCTTTGTTCTCATCAAAATACATACCAAATCGTGTTTGCACATTGAAAATGTCATTTGAAGCTCATTTCGTGAGTAGCTCCCGAACCTGTAATTTTTTCGAGCAATATACATTTTCTAGATCCAACACCACCACACACTTCTTTATTATGATGTATCCAATATAAAAGTTTCCAAGAACGGCTTCATTCTCATCAAAATACCTATCAAATCGTGTTTGCACCTTGAAAAGCTCATTTGAATATCATTTCGTGCGTAGCTCTCGAACTTGCGTTTTTCTCGAGCAATACAAATTTTTTAGATTCAAAACCACCACACAAACCTTTATTATGATGTATCCAATGTAAAAGTTTCCAAGAACGGTATCGTTCTCATCAAAATACCTACCAAATCGTGTTCGCACCATGAAAAGCTCATTTGAAGCTCATTTCGTGCGTTGCTTTCAAACTTGCATTTTTCTCGAGCAATATAATTTTTTTAGATCCAAAACTACCAGAAACTCCTTTATTATGATGTATCCAATGTAAAAGTTTGCAAGAACGGCTTCGATCTCATCAAAATCCCTACCAAATCGTGTTTGCACCTTCAAAAGATCCTTTGAAGCTCATTTCGTGAGTAACTCCCGAACTTGCATTTTTCTCAAGCAATATAAATTTTCTAGATTCAAAACCAGCACACACTCCTTTATTATGATGTATACAATGTAAAAGTTTCCAAGAACGGCTTCGTTCTCATCAAAATACCTACCAAATCGTGTTTGCACCTTCAAAAGATCCTTTGAAGCTCATTTCGTGAGTAGCTTCCGAACTTGCATTTTTCACAAGCAATAAATTTTCTAGATCCAAAACCACCAGACACTTCTTTACTATGATGTATCCAATACAAAAGTTTCCAAGAACAGCTTTGTTCTCATCAAAATACCTACCAAATCGTGTTTGCACCATGAAAAGATCATTTGAAGCTCATTTCGTGCGTAGCTTCCGAACTTGAATTTTTCTCGAGCAATATAAATTTTTTAGATTCAAAACCACCACACACTCCTTTATTATGATCTATGCAATGTAAAATTTTCCAAGAACGGCTTTGTTCGCATCAAAATACCTACCAAATCGTGTTTGCACCTTGAAAAGCTCATTTGAAGCTTATTTCGTGCGTAGCTGCCGAACTTGCATTTTTCTCGAGCAATATAAATTTTTTAGATTCAAAACCACCACACACTCCTTTATTATAATTTATGCAATGTAAAATTTTTCAAGAATGGCTTTGTTCTTATCAAAATACCTACGAAATTGTGTTTGCACCTTGTAAAGCTCATTTGAACCTCATTTCGTGCGTTGCTCCCGAACTTGCATTTTTCTCAAGCAATATAAATTTTCTAGATCCAAAACCACCAGACACTTCTTTATTATGATGTATCCAATACAAAAGTTTCCAAGAACGGCTTCGTTCTCATCAAAATACCTACCAAATCGTGTTTGCACCATGAAAAGCTCATTTGAAGCTCATTTCGTGCGTAGCTTCCGAACTTGAATTTTTCTCGAGCAATATAAATTTTTTAGATTCAAAACCACCACACACTCCTTTATTATGATCTATACAATGTAAAATTTTCCAAAAACGGCTTTGTTCGCATGAAAATACCTAACAAATCGTGTTTGCACCTTGAAAAGCTCATTTGAACCTCATTTCGTGCGTTGCTCCCGAACTTGCATTTTTCTCGAGCAATATAATTTTTTAGATCCAAAACCACCAGAGACTCCTTTATTATGATGTATCCAATGTAAAAATTTCCAAGAACGGCTTCGTTCTCTTCAAAATACCTACCAAATTGTGTTTGCACCTTGAAAAGCTCATTTGAAGCTTATTTCGTGCGCAACTCCCGAACTTGCATTTTTCTCGAGCAATTAAAATGTTTTAGATCCAAAACCACCAGAAACTCCTTTATTATGATGTATCCATGTAAAATTTTCCAAGAATGGCTTTGTTCGCATCAAAATACCTATCAAATCGTGTTTGCACCTTAAAAAGCTCATTTGAAGCTCATTTCGTGAGTAGCTCCCGAACCTGTAATTTTTTCGAGCAATATACATTTTCTAGATCCAAAACCACCACACACTTCTTTATTATGATGTATCCAATATAAAAGTGTCCAAGAACGGCTTCATTCTCATCAAAATACCTATCAAATCGTGTTTGCACCTTGAAAAGCTCATTTGAATATCATTTCGTGCGTAGCTCCCGAACTTGCGTTTTTCTCGAGCAATACAAATTTTTTAGATTCAAAACCACCACACAAACCTTTATTATGATGTATCCAATGTAAAAGTTTCCAAGAACGGTATCGTTCTCATCAAAATACCTACCAAATCGTGTTCGCACCATGAAAAGCTCATTTGAAGCTCATTTCGTGCGTTGCTTTCAAACTTGCATTTTTCTCGAGCAATATAATTTTTTTAGATCCAAAACTACCAGAAACTCCTTTATTATGATGTATCCAATGTAAAAGTTTGCAAGAACGGCTTCGATCTCATCAAAATCCCTACCAAATCGTGTTTGCACCTTCAAAAGATCCTTTGAAACTCATTTCGTGAGTAACTCCCGAACTTGCATTTTTCTCAAGCAATATAAATTTTCTAGATCCAAAACCACCAGACACTTCTTTATTATGATGTATCCAATACAAAAGTTTCCAAGAACGGCTTCGTTCTCATCAAAATACCTACCAAATCGTGTTTGCACCATGAAAAGCTCATTTGAAGCTCATTTCGTGCGTAGCTTCCGAAATTGAATTTTTCTCGAGCAATATAAATTTTTTAGATTCAAAACCACCACACACTCCTTGATTATGATTTATGCAATGTAAAATTTTCCAAGAACGGCTTTGTTCGCATGAAAATACCTAACAAATTGTGTTTGCACCTTGAAAAGCTCATTTTAACCTCATTTCGTGCGTTACTCCCAAACTTGCATTTTTCTCAAGCAATATAAATTTTCTAGATCCAAAACCACCAGACACTTCTTTATTATGATGTATCCAATAAAAACGTTTCCAAGAACGGCTTCGTTCTCATCAAAATACCTACCAAATCGTGTTTGCACCATGAAAAGCTCATTTGAAGCTCATTTCGTGCGTAGCTTCCGAACTTGAATTTTTCTCGAGCAATATAAATTTTTTAGATTCAAAACCACCACACACTCCTTTATTATAATTTATGCAATGTAAAATTTTCCAAGAACGGCTTTGTTCTTATCAAAATACCTACCAAATTGTGTTTGCACCTTGAAAAGCTCATTTGAACCTCATTTCGTGCGTTGCTCCCGAACTTGCATTTTTCTCGAGCAATATAATTTTTTTAGATCTAAAACCACCAGAGACTCCTTTATTATGATGTATCCAATGTAAAAATTTCCAAGAACGACTTTGTTCTTATCAAAATACCTACCAAATCGTGTTTGCACCATGAAAAGATCATTTGAAGCTCATTTCGTGCGTAGCTTCCGAACTTGAATTTTTCTCGAGCAATATAAATTTTTTAGATTCAAAACCACCACACACTCATTTATTATGATCTATGCAATGTAAAATTTTCCAAGAACGGCTTTGTTCACATGAAAATACATAACAAATCGAGTTTACACCTTGAAAAGCTCATTTGTACCTCATTTCGTGCGTTGCTCCCGAACTCTCATTTTTCTCAAGCAATATAAATTTTTTAGATCCAAAACCATTAGAAACTCTTTTATTATGATATATCCAATGTAAAAGTTTCCAAGAACGGCTTTGTTCTCATCAAAATACCTACCAAATCGTGTTTGCACATTGAAAATGTCATTTGAAGCTCATTTCGTGCGTAGCTCCCGAACTTGCATTTTTCTCGAGCAATATAAATTTTTTAGATCCAAAACCACCAGAGACTCCTTTATTATGATGTATCCAATGTAAGAGTTTCCAAGAACGGCTTCGTTCTCATCAAAATACCTACCAAATCGTGTTTGCACCATGAAAAGCTCATTTGGAGCTCATTTCGTGCGTAGCTTCCGAAATTGAATTTTTCTCGAGCAA
The DNA here is from genome assembly GCA_029490685.1 of Schizonepeta tenuifolia. Classification (NCBI taxonomy): domain Eukaryota; kingdom Viridiplantae; phylum Streptophyta; class Magnoliopsida; order Lamiales; family Lamiaceae; genus Schizonepeta; species Schizonepeta tenuifolia. Next base: position 640,961 of record JANLIY010000020.1, read on the forward strand.
TATAAATTTTTTAGATTCAAAACCACCACACACTCCTTGATTATGATTTATGCAATGTAAAATTTTCCAAAAACGGCTTTGTTCGCATGAAAATACCTAACAAATCGTGTTTGCACCTTGAAAAGCTCATTTGAACCTCATTTCGTGCGTTGCTCCCGAACTTGCATTTTTCTCGAGCAATATAATTTTTTAGATCCAAAACCACCAGAGACTCCTTTATTATGATGTATCCAATGTAAAAATTTGCAAGAACGGCTTCGTTCTCTTCAAAATACCTACCAAATTGTGTTTGCACCTTGAAAAGCTCATTTGAAGCTTATTTCGTGCGCAACTCCCGAACTTGCATTTTTCTCGAGCAATTAAAATTTTTTAGATCCAAAACCACCAGAAACTCCTTTATTATGATGTATCCATGTAAAATTTTCCAAGAATGGCTTTGTTCGCATCAAAATACCTATCAAATCGTGTTTGCACCTTAAAAAGCTCATTTGAAGCTCATTTCGTGAGTAGCTCCCGAACCTGTAATTTTTTCGAGCAATATACATTTTGTAGATCCAAAACCACCGGACACTCCTTTATTATGATGTATCCAATGTAAAAGTTTCCAAGAACGGCTTCGTTCTCATCAAAATACCTACCAAATCGTGTTTGCACCTTCAAAAGATCCTTTGAAGCTCATTTCGTGAGTAGCTTCCGAACTTGCATTTTTCTCAAGCAATAAATTTTCTAGATCCAAAACCACCAAACACTTCTTTACTATGATGTATCCAATACAAAAGTTTCCAAGAACGGCTTTGTTCTCATCAAAATACCTACCAAATCGTGTTTGCACCATGAAAAGATCATTTGAAGCTCATTTCGTGCGTAGCTTCCGAACTTGAATTTTTCTCGAGCAATATAAATTTTTTAGATTCAAAACCACCACACACTCATTTATTATGATCTATGCAATATAAAATTTTCCAAGAACGGCTTTGTTCACATGAAAATACATAACAAATCGAGTTTACACCTTGAAAAGCTCATTTGTACCTCATTTCGTGCGTTGCTCCCGAACTCTCATTTTTCTCAAGCAATATAAATTTTTTAGATCCAAAACCATTAGAAACTCTTTTATTATGATATATCCAATGTAAAAGTTTCCAAGAACGGCTTTGTTCTCATCAAAATACCTACCAAATCGTGTTTGCACATTGAAAATGTCATTTGAAGCTCATTTCGTGCGTAGCTCCCGAACTTGCATTTTTCTCGAGCAATATAAATTTTTTAGATCCAAAACCACCAGAGACTCCTTTATTATGATGTATCCAATGTAAGAGTTTCCAAGAACGGCTTCGTTCTCATCAAAATACCTACCAAATCGTGTTTGCACCTTCAAAAGATCCTTTGAAGCTCATTTCGTGAGTAGCTCCCGAACTTGCATTTTTCTCAAGCAATATAAATTTTCTAGATCCAAAACCACCAGACACTTCTTTATTATGATGTATCCAATACAAAAGTTTCCAAGAACGGCTTCGTTCTCATCAAAATACCTACCAAATCGTGTTTGCACCATGAAAAGCTCATTTGAAGTTCATTTCGTGCGTAGCTTCCGAACTTGAATTTTTCTCGAGCAATATAAATTTTTTAGATTCAAAACCACCACACACTCCTTTATTATGATCTATACAATGTAAAATTTTCCAAGAACGGCTTTGTTCGCATGAAAATACCTAACAAATCGTGTTTGCACCTTGAAAAGCTCATTTGAACCTCATTTCGTGCGTTGCTCCCGAACTTGCATTTTTCTCGAGCAATATAATTTTTTTAGATCCAAAATTACCAGAGACTCCTTTATTATGATGTATCCAATGTAAAAATTTCCAAGAACAGCTTCGTTCTCTTCAAAATACCTACCAAATCGTGTTTGCACCTTGAAAAGCTCATTTGAAGCTTATTTCGTGCGTAGCTCCCGAACTTTCATTTTTTTCGAGCCATATAATTTTTTTAAAGCCAAAACCACCAGAAACTCCTTCATTATGATGTATCCAATGTGAAAGTTTCCAAAAACGGTTTCGTTCTTATCAAAATACCTACCAAATCGTGTTTGCACCTTCAAAAGATCCTTTGAAGCTCATTTCGTGAGTAGCTCCCGAACTTGCATTTTTCTCAAGCAATATAAATTTTCTAGATCCAAAACCACCACACACTCCTTTATTATGATGTATCATATGTAAAATTTTTCAAGAACGACTTTCTTCGCATCAAAATACCTACCAAATCGTTTTTGCACCTTAATAAGCTCATTTGAAGCTCATTTCGTGCGTAGCTCCCGAACTTGCATTTTTCTCGAGCAATTAAAATTTTTTAGATCCAAAACCACCAGAAACTCCTTTATTATGATGTATCCATGTAAAATTTTCCAAGAACGGCTTTGTTCGCATCAAAATACCTATCAAATCGTGTTTGCACCTTAAAAAGCTCATTTGAAGCTCATTTCGTGAGTAGCTCCCGAACCTGTAATTTTTTCGAGCAATATACATTTTCTAGATCCAAAACCACCACACACTTCTTTATTATGATGTATCCAATATAAAAGTTTCCAAGAACGGCTTCATTCTCATCAAAATACCTATCAAATTGTGTTTGCACCTTGAAAAGCTCATTTGAATATCATTTCGTGCGTAGCTCCCGAACTTGCGTTTTTCTCGAGCAATACAAATTTTTTAGATTCAAAACCACCACACAAACCTTTATTATGATGTATCCAATGTAAAAGTTTCCAAGAACGGTATCGTTCTCATCAAAATACCTACCAAATCGTGTTCGCACCATGAAAAGCTCATTTGAAGCTCATTTCGTGCGTTGCTTTCAAACTTGCATTTTTCTCGAGCAATATAATTTTTTTAGATCCAAAACTACCAGAAACTCCTTTATTATGATGTATCCAATGTAAAAGTTTGCAAGAACGGCTTCGATCTCATCAAAATCCCTACCAAATCGTGTTTGCACCTTCAAAAGATCCTTTGAAGCTCATTTCGTGAGTAACTCCCGAACTTGCATTTTTCTCAAGCAATATAAATTTTCTAGATCCAAAACCACCAGACACTTCTTTATTATGATGTATCCAATACAAAAGTTTCCAAGAACGGCTTCGTTCTCATCAAAATACCTACCAAATCGTGTTTGCACCATGAAAAGCTCATTTGAAGCTCATTTCGTGCGTAGCTTCCGAAATTGAATTTTTCTCGAGCAATATAAATTTTTTAGATTCAAAACCACCACACACTCCTTGATTATGATTTATGCAATGTAAAATTTTCCAAGAACGGCTTTGTTCGCATGAAAATACCTAACAAATTGTGTTTGCACCTTGAAAAGCTCATTTTAACCTCATTTCGTGCGTTACTCCCAAACTTGCATTTTTCTCAAGCAATATAAATTTTCTAGATCCAAAACCACCAGACACTTCTTTATTATGATGTATCCAATAAAAACGTTTCCAAGAACGGCTTCGTTCTCATCAAAATACCTACCAAATCGTGTTTGCACCATGAAAAGCTCATTTGAAGCTCATTTCGTGCGTAGCTTCCGAACTTGAATTTTTCTCGAGCAATATAAATTTTTTAGATTCAAAACCACCACACACTCCTTTATTATAATTTATGCAATGTAAAATTTTCCAAGAACGGCTTTGTTCTTATCAAAATACCTACCAAATTGTGTTTGCACCTTGAAAAGCTCATTTGAACCTCATTTCGTGCGTTGCTCCCGAACTTGCATTTTTCTCGAGCAATATAATTTTTTTAGATCTAAAACCACCAGAGACTCCTTTATTATGATGTATCCAATGTAAAAATTTCCAAGAACGACTTTGTTCTCATCAAAATACCTACCAAATCGTGTTTGCACCATGAAAAGATCATTTGAAGCTCATTTCGTGCGTAGCTTCCGAACTTGAATTTTTCTCGAGCAATATAAATTTTTTAGATTCAAAACCACCACACACTCATTTATTATGATCTATGCAATGTAAAATTTTCCAAGAACGGCTTTGTTCACATGAAAATACATAACAAATCGAGTTTACACCTTGAAAAGCTCATTTGTACCTCATTTCGTGCGTTGCTCCCGAACTCTCATTTTTCTCAAGCAATATAAATTTTTTAGATCCAAAACCATTAGAAACTCTTTTATTATGATATATCCAATGTAAAAGTTTCCAAGAACGGCTTTGTTCTCATCAAAATACCTACCAAATCGTGTTTGCACATTGAAAATGTCATTTGAAGCTCATTTCGTGCGTAGTTCCCGAACTTGCATTTTTCTCGAGCAATTAAAATTTTTTAGATCCAAAACCACCAGAAACTCCTTTATTATGATGTATCAATGTAAAATTTTGCAAGAACGACTTTGTTCGCATCAAAATACCTATCAAATCGTGTTTGCACCTTTAAAAGCTCATTTGAAGCTCATTTCGTGAGTAGCTCCCGAACTTGTAATTTTTTCGAGCAATATACATTTTGTAGATCCAAAACCATCGGACACTCCTTTATTATGATGTATTCAAGGTAAAAGTTTCCAAGAACGGTATCGTTCTCATCAAAATACCTACCAAATCGTGTTTGCACCATGAAAAGCTCATTTCGTGCGTAGCTTCCGAACTTGCATTTTTCTCGAGCTATATAAATTTTTTAGATTCAAAACCACCACACACTCCTTTATTATGATGCATCCATTATAAAAGTTTTCAAGAACGGCTTTGTTCTCATCAAAATACCTAACAAATCGTGTTTGCACCTTGGAAAGCTCCTTTGAAGCTCATTTTGTGCGTAGCTCGCGAACTTGCATTTTTCTCGAGCCATATAATTTTTTTAGATCCAAAACCACTAGAAACTCCTTCATTATGATGTATCCAATGTAAAAGTTTTCAAGAACGGCTTCGTTCTCATCAAAATACCTACCAAATCGTGTTTGCACCTTCAAAAGATCCTTTGATGCTCATTTCGTGAGTAGCTCCCGAACTTGCATTTTTCTCAAGCAATATAAATTTTCTAGATCCAAAACCACCACACACTTCTTTATTATGATGCATCCAATATAAAAGTTTCCAAGAACGGCTTCATTCTCATCAAAATACCTACCAAATCGTGTTTGCACCTTGAAAAGCTCATTTGAAGCTCATTTCGTGCGTAGCTCCCGAACTTGCATTTTTCTCAAGCAATATAAATTTTTTAGATCCAAAACCACTAGAGACTCCTTTATTATGATGTATCCAATGTAAAAGTTTCCAAGAATGGCTTTGTTCTCATCAAAATACATACCAAATCGTGTTTGCACATTGAAAATGTCATTTGAAGCTCATTTCGTGCGTAGCTCCCGAACTTGCATTTTTCTCGAGCAATATAAATTTTTTAGATCCAAAACCACCAGAGACTCCTTTATTATGATGTATCCAATGTAAGAGTTTCCAAGAACGGCTTCGTTCTCTTCAAAATACCTACCAAATCCTGTTTGCACCTTGAATAGCTCATTTGAAACTTATTTCGTGCGTAGCTCCTGAACTTTCATTTTTCTCGAGCCATATAAATTTTTTAAATCCAAAACTACCAGAAACTCCTTCATTATGATGTATCCAATGCAAAAGTTTTAAAAAACGGTTTCGTTCTCATCAAAATCCTACCAAATCGTGTTTGCACCATCAAAAGATCCTTTGAAGCTCATTTCGTGAGTAGCTCCCGAACTTGCATTTTTCTCAAGCAATATAAATTTTCTAGATCCAAAACCACCAGACACTTCTTGATAATGATGTATCCAATACAAAAGTTTCCAAGAACGGCTTCGTTCTCATCAAAATACCTACCAAATCGTGTTTGCACCATGAAAAGCTCATTTGAAGCTCTTTTCGTGCGTAGCTTCCGAACTTGAATTTTTCTCGAGCAATATAAATTTTTTAGATTCAAAACCACCACACACTCCTTTATTATGATCTATGGAATGTAAAATTTTCCAAGAACGGCTTTGTTCGCATGAAAATATCTAACAAATCGTGTTTGCACCATGAAAAGCTCATTTGAATCTCATTTCGTGCGTAGCTCCCGAACTTGCATTTTTCTTGAGCAATTAAAATTTTATAGATCCAGAACCACCAGAAACTCCTTAATTATGATGTATCATATGTAAAATTTTCCAAGAACGGCTTTGTTCGCATAAAAATACCTATCAAATCGTGTTTGCACCTTGAAAAATTCATTTGAAGCTCGTTTCGTGAGTAGCTCCCGAACCTGTAATTTTTTCGAGCAATATACATTTTGTAGATCCAAAACAACCGGACACTCTTTTATTTTGATGTATCCGATATAAAAGTTTCCAAGAACGGCTTCCTTCTCATCAAAATACCTACCAAATCGTGTTTGCACCTTGAAAAGCACATTTGAAGCTCATTTCGTGCGTAGCTCCCGAACTTGCATTTTTCTCGAGCCATATAAATTTTTTAGATCCAAAACCACCAGAAACTCCTTCATTATGATGTTTCCAATGTAAAAGTTTCCAAGAACGGTATCGTTCTCATCAAAATACCTACCAAATCGTATTTGCACCATGAAAAGCTCATTTGAAGCTCATTTTGTGAGTAGCTTCCGAACTTGCATTTTTCTCGAGCAATATAAATTTTTTAGATCCAAAACCACCAGAAACTGCTTCATTATGATGTATCCAATGTAAAAGTTTCCAAAAATGGCTTCGTTCTCATCAAAATACCTACCAAATCGTGTTTGTACATTGAAAATGTCATTTGAAACTCATTTCGTGCGTAGCTCCCGAACTTGCATTTTTCTCGAGCAATATAAATTTTATAGATTCAAAACCACCACACACTCCTTTATTATGATCTATGCAATGTAAAATTTTCAAGAACGGGTTTGTTCGTATCAAATTACCTTCCAAATCGTGTTTGCACCTTGAAAAGCTCATTTGAACCTCATTTCGTGCGTTGCTCCCGAACTTGCATTTTTCTCGAGCAATATAATTTTTTTAGATCCAAAACCACCAGAGACTCCTTTATTATGATGTATCCAATGTAAAAATTTCCAAGAACGGCTTCGTTCTCTTCAAAATACCTACCAAATCGTGTTTGCACCTTGGAAAGCTCATTTGAAACTTATTTCGTGCGTAGCTCCCGAACTTTCATTTTTCTCGAGCCATATAAATTTTTTAAATCCAAAACCACCAGAAACTCCTATATTATGATGTATCCAATGTAAAAGTTTTCAAAAACGGCTTCGTTCTCATCAAAATACCTACCAAATCGTGTTTGCACCTTCAAAAGATCCTTTGAAGCTCATTTCGTGAGTAGCTCCCGAACTGGCATTTTTCTCAAGCAATATAAATTTTCTACATCCAAAACCACCAGACACTTCTTGATTATGATGTATCCAATACAAAAGTTTCCAAGAACAGCTTCGTTCTCATCAAAATACTTACCAAATCGTGTTTGCACTATGAAAAGCTCATTTGAAGCTCATTTCGTGCGTAGCTTCCGAACTTGAATTTTTCTCGAGCAATATAAAATTTTTAGATTCAAAACCACCACACACTCTTTTATTATGATCTATGGAATGTAAAATTTTCCAAGGACGGCTTTGTTCGCATGAAAATACCTAACAAATCGTGTTTGCACCTTGAAAAGCTCATTTGAACCTCATTTCGTGCGTTGCTCCCGAACTTGCATTTTTCTCAAGCAATATAAATTTTTTAGATCCAAAACCACTAGAGACTCCTTTATTATGATGTATCCAATGTAAAACTTTCCAAGAACGGCTTTGTTCTCATCAAAATACCTACCAAATCGTATTTGCACATTGAAAATGTCATTTGAAGCTCATTTCGTGCGTAACTCCCGAACTTGCATTTTTCTCGAGCAATATAAATTTTCTAGATCCAAAACCACCAGAAACTCCTTCATTATTTTGTATCCAATGTAAGAGTTTCCAAGAACGGCTTCGTTCTCTTCAAAATACCTACCAAATCGTGTTTGCACCTTGAAAAGCTCATTTAAAGCTCATTTCCTATGTAGCTCCCGAACTTGCATTTTTCTCGAGCAATACAAATTTTTTATATTCAAAACCACCACACACTCCTTTATTATGATGTATCAAATGTAAAATTTTTCAAGAACGACTTTCTTCGCATCAAAATACCTAATAAATCGTTTTTGCACCTTGAAAAGCTCATTTGAAGCTCATTTCGTGCGTAGTTCCCGAACTTGCATTTTTCTCGAGCAATTAAAATTTTTTAGATCCAAAACCACCAGAAACTCCTTTATTATGATGTATCAATGTAAAATTTTGCAAGAACGACTTTGTTCGCATCAAAATACCTATCAAATCGTGTTTGCACCTTGAAAAGCTCATTTGAAGCTCATTTCGTGAGTAGCTCCCGAACTTGTAATTTTTTCGAGCAATATACATTTTGTAGATCCAAAACCATCGGACACTCCTTTATTATGATGTATTCAAGGTAAAAGTTTCCAAGAACGGTATCGTTCTCATCAAAATACCTACCAAATCGTGTTTGCACCATGAAAAGCTCATTTCGTGCGTAGCTTCCGAACTTGCATTTTTCTCGAGCTATATAAATTTTTTAGATTCAAAACCACCACACACTCCTTTATTATGATGCATCCATTATAAAAGTTTTCAAGAACGGCTTTGTTCTCATCAAAATACCTAACAAATCGTGTTTGCACCTTGGAAAGCTCCTTTGAAGCTCATTTTGTGCGTAGCTCGCGAACTTGCATTTTTCTCGAGCCATATAATTTTTTTAGATCCAAAACCACTAGAAACTCCTTCATTATGATGTATCCAATGTAAAAGTTTTCAAGAACGGCTTCGTTCTCATCAAAATACCTACCAAATCGTGTTTGCACCTTCAAAAGATCCTTTGATGCTCATTTCGTGAGTAGCTCCCGAACTTGCATTTTTCTCAAGCAATATAAATTTTCTAGATCCAAAACCACCACACACTTCTTTATTATGATGCATCCAATATAAAAGTTTCCAAGAACGGCTTCATTCTCATCAAAATACCTACCAAATCGTGTTTGCACCTTGAAAAGCTCATTTGAAGCTCATTTCGTGCGTAGCTCCCGAACTTGCATTTTTCTCAAGCAATATAAATTTTTTAGATCCAAAACCACTAGAGACTCCTTTATTATGATGTATCCAATGTAAAAGTTTCCAAGAATGGCTTTGTTCTCATAAAAATACATACCAAATCGTGTTTGCACATTGAAAATGTCATTTGAAGCTCATTTCGTGCGTAGCTCCCGAACTTGCATTTTTCTCGAGCAATATAAATTTTTTAGATCCAAAACCACCAGAGACTCCTTTATTATGATGTATCCAATGTAAGAGTTTCCAAGAACGGCTTCGTTCTCTTCAAAATACCTACCAAATCCTGTTTGCACCTTGAAAAGCTCATTTGAAACTTATTTCGTGCGTAGCTCCCGAACTTTCATTTTTCTCGAGCCATATAAATTTTTTAAATCCAAAACTACCAGAAACTCCTTCATTATGATGTATCCAATGCAAAAGTTTTAAAAAACGGTTTCGTTCTCATCAAAATCCTACCAAATCGTGTTTGCACCATGAAAAGCTCATTTGAAGCTCATTTCGTGAGTAGCTTCCGAACTTGAATTTTTCTCGAGCAATATAAATTTTTTAGATTCAAAACCACCACACACTCCTTTATTATGATCTATGGAATGTAAAATTTTCCAAGAACGGCTTTGTTCGCATGAAAATATCTAACAAATCGTGTTTGCACCTTGAAAAGCTCATTTGAACCTCATTTCGTGCGTTGCTCCCGAACTTGCATTTTTCTCAAGCAATATAAAATTTTTAGATCCAAAACCACTAGAGACTCCTTTATTATGATGTATCCAATGTAAAAGTTTCCAAGAACGGCTTTGTTCTCATCAAAATACCAACCAAATCGTGTTTGCACATTGAAAATATCATTTGAAGCTCATTTCGTGCGTAGCTCCCGAACTTGCATTTTTCTCGAGCAATATAAATTTTCTAGATCCAAAACCACCAGAAACTCCTTCATTATTTTGTATCCAATGTAAGAGTTTCCAAGAACGGCTTCGTTCTCTTCAAAATACCTACCAAATCGTGTTTGCTCCTTCAAAAGCTCATTTAAAGCTCATTTCGTGTGTAGCTACCGAACTTGCATTTTTCTCAAGCAATACAAATTTTTTAGATTCAAAACCACCACACACTCTTTTATTATGATGTATCCAATGTAAAAGTTTCCAAGAACGGCTTCGTTCTCATCAAAATACCTACTAAATCGTGTTTGCACCTTGAAAAGGTCATTTGAAGCTCATTTCTTGCGTAGCTCCCGAACTTGCATTTTTCTCGAGCAATATAAATTTTTTAGATCCAAAATTACCACACACTCCTCCTTTATTATGATGTATCCAATGTAAAGGTTTCCAAGAACGGCTTTATGCTCGTCAAAATACCTACCAAATCATGTTTGCACCTTGAAAAGCTCGTTTGAAGCTCATTTCGTGCATAGCTCCCGAACTTGCATTTTTCTCGAGCAATTAAACTTTTTTAGATCCAAAACTACCAGAAACTCCTTTATTATGAAGTATCCATGTAAAATTTTCCAGGAACGGCTTTGTTCGCATCAAAATACCTATCAAATCAAGTTTGCACCTTGAAAAACTCATTTGAAGCTCCTTTCGTGAGTAGCTCCCGAACTTGTAATTTTTTCGAGCAATATACATTTTGTAGATCCAAAACAACCGGACACTCCTTTATTTTGATGTATCCAATATAAAAGTTTCTGAGAACGGCTTCGTTCTCATCAAAATACCTACCAAATCGTATTTGCACCTTGAAAAGCTCATTTGAAGCTCATTTCGTGCGTAACTCACGAACTTGCATTTTACTCGAGCCATATAAATTTTTTAGATCTAAAACCACCAGAAACTCCTTCATTATGATGTTTCCAATGTAAAAGTTTCCAAGAATGGTATCGTTCTCATCAAAATACCTACCAAATCGTATTTGCACCATGAAAAGCTCATTTGAAGCTCATTTCATGCGTAGCTTCCGAACTTGCATTTTTCTCGGGCAATATAAATTTTCTAGATCCAAAACCACCAGAGACTCCTTTATTATGATGTATCCAATGTAAGAGTTTCCAAGAACGGCTTCGTTCTCTTCAAAATACCTACCAAATCGTGTTTGCACCTTGAAAAGCTCATTTGAAGCTCATTTCGTGCGTAGCTCCCGAACTTGCATTTTTCTCGAGCAATACAAATTTTCTAGATTCAAAACCACCACACACTCCTTTATTATGATGTATCCAATACAAAAGTTTCCAAGAACGGCTTCGTTCTCATCAAAATACCTACCAAATCGTGTTTGCACCATGAAAAGCTCATTTGAAGCTCATTTCGTGCGTAGCTTCCGAACTTGAATTTTTCTCGAGCAATATAAATTTTTTAGATTCAAAACCACCACACACTCCTTTATTATGATCTATGGAATGTAAAATTTTCCAAGAACGGCTTTGTTCGCATGAAAATATCTAACAAATCGTGTTTGCACCTTGAAAAGCTCATTTGAACCTCATTTCGTGCGTTGCTCCCGAACTTGCATTTTTCTCAAGCAATATAAAATTTTTAGATCCAAAACCACTAGAGACTCCTTTATTATGATGTATCCAATGTAAAAGTTTCCAAGAACGGCTTTGTTCTCATCAAAATACCAACCAAATCGTGTTTGCACATTGAAAATATCATTTGAAGCTCATTTCGTGCGTAGCTCCCGAACTTGCATTTTTCTCGAGCAATATAAATTTTCTAGATCCAAAACCACCAGAAACTCCTTCATTATTTTGTATCCAATGTAAGAGTTTCCAAGAACGGCTTCGTTCTCTTCAAAATACCTACCAAATCGTGTTTGCTCCTTGAAAAGCTCATTTAAAGCTCATTTCGTGTGTAGCTACCGAACTTGCATTTTTCTCGAGCAATACAAATTTTTTAGATTCAAAACCACCACACACTCTTTTATTATGATGTATCCAATGTAAAAGTTTCCAAGAACGGCTTCGTTCTCATCAAAATACATACTAAATCGTGTTTGCACCTTGAAAAGGTCATTTGAAGCTCATTTCTTGCGTAGCTCCCGAACTTGCATTTTTCTCGAGCAATATAAATTTTTTAGATCCAAAATTACCACACACTCCTCCTTTATTATGATGTATCCAATGTAAAGGTTTCCAAGAACGGCTTTATGCTCGTCAAAATACCTACCAAATCATGTTTGCACCTTGAAAAGCTCGTTTGAAGCTCATTTCGTGCATAGCTCCCGAACTTGCATTTTTCTCGAGCAATTAAACTTTTTTAGATCCAAAACTACCAGAAACTCCTTTATTATGAAGTATCCATGTAAAATTTTCCAGGAACGGCTTTGTTCGCATCAAAATACCTATCAAATCAAGTTTGCACCTTGAAAAACTCATTTGAAGCTCCTTTCGTGAGTAGCTCCCGAACTTGTAATTTTTTCGAGCAATATACATTTTGTAGATCCAAAACAACCGGACACTCCTTTATTTTGATGTATCCAATATAAAAGTTTCTAAGAACGGCTTCGTTCTCATCAAAATACCTACCAAATCGTATTTGCACTTTGAAAAGCTCATTTGAAGCTCATTTCGTGCGTAACTCACGAACTTGCATTTTACTCGAGCCATATAAATTTTTTAGATCTAAAACCACCAGAAACTCCTTCATTATGATGTTTCCAATGTAAAAGTTTCCAAGAATGGTATCGTTCTCATCAAAATACCTACCAAATCGTATTTGCACCATGAAAAGCTCATTTGAAGCTCATTTCATGCGTAGCTTCCGAACTTGCATTTTTCTCGGGCAATATAAATTTTCTAGATCCAAAACCACCAGAGACACCTTTATTATGATGTATCCAATGTAAGAGTTTCCAAGAACGGCTTCGTTCTCTTCAAAATACCTACCAAATCGTGTTTGCACCTTGAAAAGCTCATTTGAAGTTAATTTCGTGCGTAGCTCCCGAACTTGCATTTTTCTCGAGCAATACAAATTTTTTAGATTCAAAACCACCACACACTCCTTTATTATGATGTATCAAATGTAAAATTTCTCAAGAACGACTTTCTTCGCATCAAAATACCTACCAAATCGTTTTTGCACCTTGAAAAGCTCATGTGTAGCTCATTTCTTGCGTAGCTCCCGAACTTGCATTTTTCTCGAGCAATACAAATTTTTTAGATTCAAAACCACCACACACTCCTTTATTATGATCTATGGAATGTAAAATTTTTCAAGAACGGCTTTGTTCGCATGAAAATATATAACAAATCGTGTTTGCACCTTGAAAAGCTCATTTGAACCTCATTTCGTGCGTTGCTCCCGAACTTGCATTTTTCTCAAGCAATATAAAATTTTTAGATCCAAAACCACTAGAGACTCCTTTATTATGATGTATCCAATGTAAAAGTTTCCAAGAACGGCTTTGTTCTCATCAAAATACCAACCAAATCGTGTTTGCACATTGAAAATGTCATTTGAAGCTCATTTCGTGCGTAGCTCCCGAACTTGCATTTTTCTCGAGCAATATAAATTTTTTAGATTCAAAACCACCACACACTCCTTTATTATGATGCATCCAATATAAAAGTTTTCAAGAACGGCTTAGTTCTCATAAAAATACCTAACAAATCGTGTTTGCACCTTGAAAAGCTCATTTGAAGCTTATTTCATGCGTAGCTCGCGAACTTGCATTTTTCTCGAGCCATATAAATTTTTTAGATCCAAAACCACCAGAAACTCCTTCATTATGATGTATCCAATGTAAAAGTTTTCAAGTACGGCTTCGTTCTCATCAAAATACCTACCAAATCGTGTTTGCACCTTCAAAAGATCCTTTGAAGCTCATTTCGTAAGAAGCTCCCGAACTTGCATTTTTCTCAAGCAATATAAATTTTCTAGATCCAAAACCACCACACACTTCTTTATTATGATATATCCAATATAAAAGTTTCCAAGAACGGCCTCGTTCTTATCAAAATACCTACCAAATCGTGTTTGCACCTTGAAAAGCTCATTTGAAGCTCATTTCGTGTGTAGCTCCCGAACTTGCATTTTTCTCGAACATTACAAATTTTTTAGATTCAAAACCACCACACACTACTTTATTATGATGTATCCATGTAAAATTTTTCAAGAACGGCTTTCTTCGCATCAAAATACCTACCAAATCGTTTTTGCACCTTGAAAAGCTCATTTGAAGCTCATTTCGTGCGTAGCTCCCGAACTTGCATTTTTCTCGAGCAATTAAAATTTTTTAAATCCAAAACCACCAGAAACTCCTTTATTATGATGTCTCCATGTAAAATTTTCCAAGGACGGCTTTGTTCGCATCAAAATACCTATCAAATCATGTTTGCACCTTGAAAAGCTCATTTGAAGCTCATTTCGTGAGTAGCTCCCGAACCTGTAATTTTTTCGAGCAATATATATTTTGTAGATCCAAAACCACCGGACACTCCTTTATTATGATGTATCCAATATAAAAGTTTCCAAGAACGGCTTCGTTCTCATCAAAATACCTACCAAATCGTGTTTGCACCTTGAAAAGGTCATTTGAAGCTCATTTCGTGCGTAGCTCCCGAACTTGCATTTTTCTCGAGCAATATAAATTTTTTAGATCCAAAATTACCACACACTCCTCCTTTATTATGATGTATCCAATGTAAAGGTTTCCAAGAACGGCTTTATGCTCGTCAAAATACCTACCAAATCATGTTTGCACCGTGAAAAGCTCGTTTGAAGCTCATTTCGTGCATAGCTCCCGAACTTGCATTTTTCTCGAGCAATTAAAATTTTTTAGATCCAAAACCACCAGAAACTCCTTTATTATGATGTATCCATGTAAAATTTTCCAAGAACGGCTTTGTTCGCATCAAAATACCTATCAAATCGTGTTTGCACCTTGAAAAACTCATTTGAAGCTCGTATCGTGAGTAGCTCCCGAACCTGTAATTTTTTCGAGCAATATACATTTTGTAGATCCAAAACAACCGGACACTCTTTTATTTTGATGTATCCAATATAAAAGTTTCCAAGAACGGCTTGGTTCTCATTAAAATACCTACCAAATCGTGTTTGCACCTTGAAAAGCTCATTTGAAGCTCATTTCGTGCGTAGCTCCCGAACTTGCATTTTTCTCGAGCAATACAAATTTTTTAGATTCAAAACAACCACACACTACTTTATTATGATGTATCCATGTAAAATTTTTCAAGAACGGCTTTCTTCGCATCAAAATACCTACAAAATCGTTTTTGCACCTTGAAAAGCTCATTTGAAGCTCATTTCGTGCGTAGCTCCCGAACTTGCATTTTTCTCGAGCAATTAAAATTTTTTAGATCCAAAACCACCAGAAACTCCTTTATTATGATGTATCCATGTAAAATTTTCCAAGAACGGCTTTGTTCGCATCAAAATACCTATCAAATCATGTTTGCACCTTGAAAAGCTCATTTGAAGCTCATTTCGTGAGTAGCTCCCAAACCTGTAATTTTTTCGAGCAATATACATTTTGTAGATCCAAAACCACCGGACACTCCTTTATTATGATGTATCCAATGTAAAAGTTTCCAAGAACGGCTTCGTTCTCATCAAAATACCTACCAAATCGTGTTTGCACCTTGAAAAGGTCATTTGAAGCTCATTTCGTGCGTAGCTCCCGAACTTGCATTTTTCTCGAGCAATTAAAATTTTTTAGATCCAAAACCACCAGAAACTCCTTTATTATGATGTATCCATGTAAAATTTTCCAAGAACGGCTTTGTTCGCATCAAAATACCTATCAAATCGTGTTTGCACCTTGAAAAACTCATTTGAAGCTCGTTTCGTGAGTAGCTCCCGAACCTGTAACTTTTCGAGCAATATACATTTTGTAGATCCAAAACAACCGGACACTCTTTTATTTTGATGTATCCAATATAAAAGTTTCCAAGAACGGCTTCGTTCTCATCAAAATACCTACCAAATCGTGTTTGCACCTTGAAAAGCTCATTTGAAGCTCATTTCGTGCGTAGCTCCCGAACTTGCATTTTTCTCGAGCAATATACATTTCATAGATTCAAAACCACTGGACACTCCTTTATTATGACTTATCAAATGTAAAAGTTTCCAAGAACGGCTTCGTTCTCATCAAAATACCTACCAAATCGTGTTTGCACCTTGAAAATTTCATTTGAAGCTCATTTCGTGCGTAGCTCCCGAACTTGCATTTTTCTCGAACAATATAAATTTTTTAGATCCAAAACCACCAGAAACTCCTTTATTATGATGTATCCAATGTAAAAGTTTCCAAGAACGGTATAGTTCTCATCAAAATACCTACCAAATCGTGTTTGCACCATGAAAAGCTCATTTGAAGCTCATTTCGTGCGTAGCTTTCGAACTTGCATTTTTCTCGAGCGATATAAATTTTTTAGATTCAAAACCACCACACACTCCTTTATTATGATGCATCCAATATAAAGGTTTTGAAGAACGGCTTCGTTCTCATAAAAATACCTAACAAATCGTGTTTGCACCTTGAAAAGCTCATTTGAAGCTCATTTCGTGCGTAGCTCGCGAACTTGCATTTTTCTCGAGCCATATAAATTTTTTAGATCCAAAACCACCAGAAACTCCTTCATTATGATGTATCCAATGTAAAAGTTTTCAAGAACGGCTTCGTTCTCATCAAAATACCTACCAAATCGTGTTTGCACCTTCAAAAGATCCTTTGAAGCTCATTTCGTAAGAAGCTCCCGAACTTGCATTTTTCTCAAGCAATATAAATTTTCTAGATCCAAAACCACCACACACTTCTTTATTATGATATATCCAATATAAAAGTATCCAAGAACGGCTTCGTTCTTATCAAAATACCTACCAAATCGTGTTTGCACCTTGAAAAGCTCATTTGAAGCTCATTTCGTGCGTAGCTCCCGAACTTGCATTTTTCTCGAGCAATACAAATTTTTTAGATTCAAAACCACCACACACTACTTTATTATGATGTATCCATGTAAAATTTTTCAAGAACGGCTTTCTTCGCATCAAAATACCTACCAAATCGTTTTTGCACCTTGAAAAGCTCATTTGAAGCTCATTTCGTGCGTAGCTCCCGAACTTGCATTTTTCTCGGGCAATATAAATTTTCTAGATCCAAAACCACCAGAGACTCCTTTATTATGATGTATCCAATGTAAGAGTTTCCAAGAACGGCTTCGTTCTCTTCAAAATACCTACCAAATCGTGTTTGCACCTTGAAAAGCTCATTTGAAGCTCATTTCGTGCGTAGCTCCCGAACTTGCATTTTTCTCGAGCAATTAAAATTTTTTAGATCCAAAACTACCAGAAACTCCTTTATTATGATGTATCCATGTAAAATTTTCCAAGAACGGCTTTGTTCGCATCAAAATACCTATCAAATCATGTTTGCACCTTGAAAAGCTCATTTGAAGCTCATTTCCTGAGTAGCTCCCGAACCTGTAATTTTTTCGAGCAATATACATTTTGTAGATCCAAAACCACCGGACACTCCTTTATTATGAAGTATCCAATGTAAAAGTTTCCAAGAACGGCTTCGTTCTCATCAAAATACCTACCAAATCGTGTTTGCACCTTGAAAAGGTCATTTGAAGCTCATTTCGTGCGTAGCTCCCGAACTTGCATTTTTCTCGAGCAATATAAATTTTTTAGATCCAAAATTACCACACACTCCTCCTTTATTATGATGTATCCAATGTAAAGGTTTCCAAGAACGGCTTTATGCTCGTCAAAATACCTACCAAATCATGTTTGCACCTTGAAAAGCTCGTTTGAAGCTCATTTCGTGCATAGCTCCCGAACTTGCATTTTTCTCGAGCAATTAAAATTTTTTAGATCCAAAACCACCAGAAACTCCTTTATTATGATGTATCCATGTAAAATTTTCCAAGAACTGCTTTGTTCGCATCAAAATACCTATCAAATCGTGTTTGCACCTTGAAAAACTCATTTGAAGCTCGTTTCGTGAGTAGCTCCCGAACCTGTAATTTTTTCGAGCAATATACATTTTGTAGATCCAAAACAACCGGACACTCTTTTATTTTGATGTATCCAATATAAAAGTTTCCAAGAACGGCTTCGTTCTCATCAAAATACCTACCAAATCGTGTTTGCACCTTGAAAAGCTCATTTGAAGCTCATTTCGTGCGTAGCTCCCGAACTTGCATTTTTCTCGAGCAATACAAATTTTTTAGATTCAAAACCACCACACACTACTTTATTATGATGTATCCATGTAAAAATTTTCAAGAACGGCTTTCTTCGCATCAAAATACCTACCAAATCGTTTTTGCACCTTGAAAAGCTCATTTGAAGCTCATTTCGTGCGTAGCTCCCGAACTTGCATTTTTCTCGAGCAATACAAATTTTTTAGATTCAAAACCACCACACACTACTTTATTATGATGTATCAAATGTAAAATTTCTCAAGAACGACTTTCTTCGCATCAAAATACCTACCAAATCGTTTTTGCACCTTGAAAAGCTCATTTGAAGCTCATTTCGTGCGTAGCTCCCGAACTTGCATTTTTCTCGGGCAATATAAATTTTCTAGATCCAAAACCACCAGAGACTCCTTTATTATGATGTATCCAATGTAAGAGTTTCCAAGAACGGCTTCGTTCTCTTCAAAATACCTACCAAATCGTGTTTGCACCTTGAAAAGCTCATTTGAAGCTCATTTCGTGCGTAGCTCCCGAACTTGCATTTTTCTCGAGCAATACAAATTTTTTAGATTCAAAACCACCACACACTCCTTTATTATGATGTATCAAATGTAAAATTTCTCAAGAACGACTTTCTTCGCATCAAAATACCTACCAAATCGTTTTTGCACCTTGAAAAGCTCATGTGTAGCTCATTTCTTGCGTAGCTCCCGAACTTGCATTTTTCTCGAGCAATACAAATTTTTTAGATTCAAAACCACCACACACTCCTTTATTATGATCTATGGAATGTAAAATTTTCCAAGAACGGCTTTGTTCGCATGAAAATATATAACAAATCGTGTTTGCACCTTGAAAAGCTCATTTGAACCTCATTTCGTGCGTTGCTCCCGAACTTGCATTTTTCTCAAGCAATATAAAATTTTTAGATCCAAAACCACTAGAGACTCCTTTATTATGATGTATCCAATGTAAAAGTTTCCAAGAACGGCTTTGTTCTCATCAAAATACCAACCAAATCGTGTTTGCACATTGAAAATGTCATTTGAAGCTCATTTCGTGCGTAGCTCCCGAACTTGCATTTTTCTCGAGCAATATAAATTTTTTAGATTCAAAACCACCACACACTCCTTTATTATGATGCATCCAATATAAAAGTTTTCAAGAACGGCTTCGTTCTCATAAAAATACCTAACAAATCGTGTTTGCACCTTGAAAAGCTCATTTGAAGCTCATTTCATGCGTAGCTCGCGAACTTGCATTTTTCTCGAGCCATATAAATTTTTTAGATCCAAAACCACCAGAAACTCCTTCATTATGATGTATCCAATGTAAAAGTTTTCAAGTACGGCTTCGTTCTCATCAAAATACCTACCAAATCGTGTTTGCACCTTCAAAAGATCCTTTGAAGCTCATTTCGTAAGAAGCTCCCGAACTTGCATTTTTCTCAAGCAATATAAATTTTCTAGATCCAAAACCACCACACACTTCTTTATTATGATATATCCAATATAAAAGTTTCCAAGAACGGCCTCGTTCTTATCAAAATACCTACCAAATCGTGTTTGCACGTTGAAAAGCTCATTTGAAGCTCATTTCGTGTGTAGCTCCCGAACTTGCATTTTTCTCGAACATTACAAATTTTTTAGATTCAAAACCACCACACACTACTTTACTATGATGTATCCATGTAAAATTTTTCAAGAACGGCTTTCTTCGCATCAAAATACCTACCAAATCGTTTTTGCACCTTGAAAAGCTCATTTGAAGCTCATTTCGTGCGTAGCTCCCGAACTTGCATTTTTCTCGAGCAATTAAACTTTTTTAGATCCAAAACCACCAGAAACTCCTTTATTATGATGTATCCATGTAAAATTTTCCAAGAACGGCTTTGTTCGCATCAAAATACCTATCAAATCATGTTTGCACCTTGAAAAGCTCATTTGAAGCTCATTTCGTGAGTAGCTCCCGAACCTGTAATTTTTTCGAGCAATATACATTTTGTAGATCCAAAACCACCGGACACTCCTTTATTATGATGTATCCAATGTAAAAGTTTCCAAGAACGGCTTCGTTCTCATCAAAATACCTACCAAATCGTGTTTGCACCTTGAAAAGGTCATTTGAAGCTCATTTCGTGCGTAGCTCCCGAACTTGCATTTTTCTCGAGCAATTAAAATTTTTTAGATCCAAAACCACCAGAAACTCCTTTATTATGATGTATCCATGTAAAATTTTCCAAGAACGGCTTTGTTCGCATCAAAATACCTATCAAATCGTGTTTGCACCTTGAAAAACTCATTTGAAGCTCGTTTCACGAGTAGCTCCCGAACCTGTAACTTTTCGAGCAATATACATTTTGTAGATCCAAAACAACCGGACACTCTTTTATTTTGATGTATCCAATATAAAAGTTTCCAAGAACGGCTTCGTTCTCATCAAAATACCTACCAAATCGTGTTTGCACCTTGAAAAGCTCATTTGAAGCTCATTTCGTGCGTAGCTCCCGAACTTGCATTTTTCTCGAGCAATATACATTTCATAGATCCAAAACCACTGGACACTCCTTTATTATGACTTATCAAATGTAAAAGTTTCCAAGAACGGCTTCGTTCTCATCAAAATACCTACCAAATCGTGTTTGCACCTTGAAAATTTCATTTGAAGCTCATTTCGTGCGTAGCTCCCAAACTTGCATTTTTCTCGAGCAATATAAATTTTTTAGATCCAAAACCACCAGAAACTCCTTTATTATGATGTATCCAATGTAAAAGTTTCCAAGAACGGTATAGTTCTCATCAAAATACCTACCAAATCGTGTTTGCACCATGAAAAGCTCATTTGAAGCTCATTTCGTGCGTAGCTTTCGAACTTGCATTTTTCTCGAGCAATATAAATTTTTTAGATTCAAAACCACCACACACTCCTTTATTATGATGCATCCAATATAAAAGTTTTCAAGAACGGCTTCGTTCTCATAAAAATACCTAACAAATCGTGTTTGCACCTTGAAAAGCTCATTTCATGCGTAGCTCGCGAACTTGCATTTTTCTCGAGCCATATAAATTTTTTAGATCCAAAACCACCAGAAACTCCTTCATTATGATGTATTCAATGTAAAAGTTTTTAAGAACGGCTTCGTTCTCATCAAAATACCTACCAAATCGTGTTTGCACCTTCAAAAGATCCTTTGAAGCTCATTTCGTAAGAAGCTCCCGAACTTGCATTTTTCTCAAGCAATATAAATTTTCTAGATCCAAAACCACCACACACTTCTTTATTATGATATATCCAATATAAAAGTATCCAAGAACGGCTTCGTTCTTATCAAAATACCTACCAAATCGTGTTTGCACCTTGAAAAGCTCATTTGAAGCTCATTTCGTGCGTAGCTCCCGAACTTGCATTTTTCTCGAGCAATACAAATTTTTTAGATTCAAAACCACCACACACTACTTTATTATGATGTATCCATGTAAAATTTTTCAAGAACGGCTTTCTTCGCATCAAAATACCTACCAAATCGTTTTTCCACCTTGAAAAGCTCATTTGAAGCTCATTTCGTGCGTAGCTCCCGAACTTGCATTTTTCTCGGGCAATATAAATTTTCTAGATCCAAAACCACCAGAGACTCCTTTATTATGATGTATCCAATGTAAGAGTTTCCAAGAACGGCTTCGTTCTCTTCAAAATACCTACCAAATCGTGTTTGCACCTTGAAAAGCTCATTTGAAGCTCATTTCGTGCGTAGCTCCCGAACTTGCATTTTTCTCGAGCAATTAAAATTTTTTAGATCCAAAACTACCAGAAACTCCTTTATTATGATGTATCCATGTAAAATTTTTCAAGAACGGCTTTCTTCGCATCAAAATACCTACCAAATCGTTTTTGCACCTTGAAAAGCTCATTTGAAGCTCATTTCGTGCGTAGCTCCCGAACTTGCATTTTTCTCGAGCAATTAAAATTTTTTAGATCCAAAACTACCAGAAACTCCTTTATTATGATGTATTAATGTAAAAATTTCCAAGAACGGTATCGTTCTCATCAAAATACCTACCAAACCATGTTTGCACGATGAAAAGCTCATTTGAAGCTCATTTCGTGCGTAGCTTCCGAACTTGCATTTTTCTCGAGCAATATAAATTTTTTAGATTCAAAACCACCACACACTCCTTTATTATGATACATCCAATATAAAAGTTTCAAGAACGGCTTCGTTCTCATCAAAATACCTACCAAATCGTGTTTGCACCATGAAAAGCTCATTTGAAGCTCATTTCGTACGTAGCTTTCGAACTTGAATTTTTCTCGAGCAATATAAATTTTTTAGATTCAAAACCACCACACACTCCTTTATTATGATCTATGCAATGTAAAATTTTCCAAGAACGGCTTTGTTCGCATGAAAATACCTAACAAATCGTGTTTGCACCTTCAAAAGCTTATTTGAACCTCATTTCGTGCGTTGCTCCCGAACTTGCATTTTTCTAAAGCAATATAAATTTTTTAGATCCAAAACCACTAGAGACTCCTTTATTATGATGTATCCAATGTAAAAGTTTCCAAAAACGGCTTCGTTCTCATCAAAATACCTACCAATTCGTGATTGCACCTTCAAAAGATCCTTTGAAGCTCATTTCGTGAGTAGCTCCCGAACTTGCATTTTTCTCAAGCAATATAAATTTTCTAGATCCAAAACCACCAGACACTTCTTTATTATGATGTATCCAATAAAAAAGTTTCCAAGAACGGCTTCGTTCTCATCAAAATACCTACCAAATCGTGTTTGCACCATGAAAAGTTCATTTGAAGCTCATTTCGTACGTAGCTTTCGATCTTGAATTTTTCTCGAGCAATATAAATTTTTTAGATTCAAAACCACCACACACTCCTTTATTATGATCTATGCAATGTAAAATTTTCCAAGAACGGCTTTGTTCGCATGAAAATACCTAACAAATCGTGTTTGCACCTTCAAAAGCTCATTTGAACCTCATTTCGTGCGTTGCTCCCGAACTTGCATTTTTCTAAAGCAATATAAATTTTTTAGATCCAAAACCACTAGAGACTCCTTTATTATGATGTATCCAATGTAAAAGTTTCCAAAAATGGCTTCGTTCTCATCAAAATACCTACCAAATCGTGATTGCACCTTCAAAAGATCCTTTGAAGCTCATTTCGCGAGTAGCTCCCGAACTTGCATTTTTCTGAAGCAATATAAATTTTCTAGATTCAAAACCACCAGACACTTCTTTATTATGATGTATCCAATAAAAAAGTTTCCAAGAACGGCTTCGTTCTCATCAAAATACCTACCAAATCGTGTTTGCACCATGAAAAGCTCATTTGAAGCTCATTTCGTACGTAGCTTTCGAACTTGAATTTTTCTCGAGCAATATAAATTTTTTAGATTCAAAACCACCACACACTCCTTTATTATGATCTATGCAATGTAAAATTTTCCAAGAACGGCTTTGTTCGCATGAAAATACCTAACAAATCGTGTTTGCACCTTCAAAAGCTCATTTGAACCTCATTTCGTGCGTTGCTACCGAACTTGCATTTTTCTAAAGCAATATAAATTTTTTAGGTCCAAAACCACTAGAGACTCCTTTATTATGATTTATATAATGTAAAAGTTTCCAAAAACGGCTTCGTTCTCATCAAAATACCTACCAAATCGTGATTGCACCTTCAAAAGATCCTTTGAAGCTCATTTCGTGAGTAGCTCCTGAACTTGCATTTTTCTCAAGCAATATAAATTTTCTAGATCCAAAACCACCAGACACTTCTTTATTATGATGTATCCAATAAAAAAGTTTCCAAGAACGGCTTCGTTCTCATCAAAATACATACCAAATCGTGTTTGCACCATGAAAAGCTCATTTGAAGCTCATTTCGTACGTAGCTTTCGAACTTGAATTTTTCTCGAGCAATACAAATTTTTTAGATTCAAAACCACCACACACTCCTTTATTATGATCTATGCAATGTAAAATTTTCCAAGAACGGCTTTGTTCGCATGAAAATACCTAACAAATCGTGTTTGCACCTTCAAAAGCTTATTTGAACCTCATTTCGTGCGTTGCTCCCGAACTTGCATTTTTCTAAAGCAATATAATTTTTTTAGATCCAAAACCACTAGAAACTCCTTCATTCTCATCAAAATACCTACCAAATCGTGTTTGCAACTTGGAAAGGTCATTTGAAGCTCATTTCGTGCGTAGCTCCCGAACTTGCATTTTTCTCGAGCAATATAAATTTTTTAGATCCATAATTACCACACACTCCTCCTTTATTATGATGTATCCAATGTAAAGGTTTCCAAGAACGGCTTTATGCTCGTCAAAATACCTACCAAATCATGTTTGCACCTTGAAAAGCTCGTTTGAAGCTCATTTCGTGCATAGCTCCCGAACTTGCATTTTTCTCGAGCAATATAAATTTTCTAGATCCAAAACCACTAGACACTTCTTTATTATATCCAATAAAAACGTTTCCAAGAACGGCTTCGTTCTCGTCAAAATACCTACCAAATCGTGTTTGCACCATGAAAAGCTCATTTGAAGCTCATTTCGTACGTAGCTTTCGAACTTGAATTTTTCTAGAGCAATATAATTTTTTTAGATTCAAAACCACCACACACTCCTTTATTATGATCTATGCAATGTAAAATTTTCCAAGAACGGCTTTGTTCGCATGAAAATACCTAACAAATCGTGTTTGCACCTTCAAAAGCTCATTTGAACCTCATTTCGTGCGTTGCTCCCGAACTTGCATTTTTCTAAAGCAATATAAATTTTTTAGATCCAAAACCACTAGAGACTCCTTTATTATGATGTATCCAATGTAAAAGTTTCCAAAAACGGCTTTGTTCTCATCAAAATACCTACCAAATCGTGTTTGCACATTGAAAATGTCATTTGAAGCTCATTTCGTGTGTAGCTCCCGAACTTGCATTTTTCTCGAGCAATACAAATTTTTTAGATTCAAAACCACCATACACTCCTTTATTATGGTGTATCGAATGTAAAATTTTTAAAGAACGACTTTCTTCGCTTCAAAATACCTACCAAATCGTTTTTGCACCTTGAAAAGCTAATTTGAATCTCATTTCGTGCGTAGCTCCCGAACTTGCATTTTTCTCGAGCAATTAAAATTTTTTAGATCCAAAACCACCAGAAACTCCTTTATTATGATGTATCCATGTAAAATTTTCCAAGAACGGCTTTGTTCGCATCAAAATACCTATCAAATCGTGTTTGCACCTTGAAAAGCTTATTTGAAGCTCATTTCGTGAGTTGCTCCCGAACCTGTAATTTTTTCGAGCAATATACATTTTGTAGATCCAAAACCACCGAACACTCCTTTATTATGATGTATCCAATGTAAAAGTTTTCAAGAACGGCTTCGTTCTCATCAAAATACCTACCAAATCGTGTTTGCAACTTGAAAAGGTCATTTGAAGCTCATTTCGTGCGTAGCTCCCGAACTTGCATTTTTCTCGAGCAATATAAACTTTTTAGATCCAAATTACCACACACTCCTCCTTTATTATGATGTATCCAATGTAAAGGTTTCCAAGAACGGCTTTATGCTAGTCAAAATACCTACCAAATCATGTTTGCACCTTGAAAAGCTCGTTTGAAGCTCATTTCGTGCATAGCTCCCGAACTTGCATTTTGCTCGAGCAATATAAATTTTCTAGATCCAAAACCACCAGACACTTCTTTATTATGATGTATCCAATAAAAACGTTTCCAAGAACGGCTTCGTTCTCATCAAAATACCTACCAAATCGTGTTTGCACCATGAAAAGCTCATTTGAAGCTCATTTCGTACGTAGCTTTCGAACTTGAATTTTTCTCGAGCAATATAAATTTTTTAGATTCAAAACCACCACACACTCCTTTATTATGATCTATGCAATGTAAAATTTTCCAAGAACGGCTTTGTTCGCATGAAAATACCTAACAAATCGTGTTTGCACCTTCAAAAGCTCATTTGAACCTCATTTCGTGCGTTGCTCCCGAACTTGTATTTTTCTAAAGCAATATAAATTTTTTAGATCCAAAACCACTAAAGACTCCTTTATTATGATGTATCCAATGTAAAAGTTTCCAAGAACGGCTTTGTTCTCATCAAAATACCTACCAAATCGTGTTTGCACATTCAAAATGTCATTTGAAGCTCATTTCGTGCGTAGCTCCCGAACTTGCATTTTTCTCGAGCAATACAAATTTTTTAGATTCAAAACCACCATACACTCCTTTATTATGGTGTATCGAATGTAAAATTTTTAAAGAACGACTTTCTTCGCATCAAAATACCTACCAAATCGTTTTTGCACCTTGAAAAGCTCATTTGAAGCTCATTTCGTGCGTAGCTCCCGAACTTGCATTCTTCTCGTGCAATTAAAATTTTTTAGATCCAAAACCACCAGAAACTCCTTTATTATGATGTATCC
Organism: Schizonepeta tenuifolia; assembly: GCA_029490685.1. Classification (NCBI taxonomy): domain Eukaryota; kingdom Viridiplantae; phylum Streptophyta; class Magnoliopsida; order Lamiales; family Lamiaceae; genus Schizonepeta; species Schizonepeta tenuifolia. The sequence goes on from JANLIY010000020.1 coordinate 667,740, forward strand.
ATGTAAAATTTTCCATACCTATCAAATCGTGTTTGCACCTTGAAAAGCTTATTTGAAGCTCATTTTGTGAGTAGCTCCCGAACCTGTAATTTTTTCGAGCAATATACATTTTGTAGATCCAAAACCACCGGACACTCCTTTATTATGATGTATCCAATGTAAAAGTTTCCAAGAACGGCTTCGTTCTCATCAAAATACTTATCAAATCGTGTTTGCAACTTGAAAAGGTCATTTGAAGCTCATTTCGTGCGTAGCTCCCGAACTTGCATTTTTCTCGAGCAATATAAATTTTTTAGATCCAAAATTACCACACACTCCTCCTTTATTATGATGTATCTAATGTAAAGGTTTCCAAGAACGGCTTTATGCTCGTCAAAATACCTACCAAATCATGTTTGCACCTTGAAAAGCTCGTTTGAAGCTCATTTCCTGCATAGCTCCCGAACTTGCATTTTTCTCGAGCAATATAAATTTTCTAGATCCAAAACCACCAGACACTTCTTTATTATGATGTATCCAATAAAAAAGTTTCCAAGAACGGCTTCGTTCTCATCAAAATACCTACCAAATCGTGTTTGCACCATGAAAAGCTCATTTGAAGCTCATTTCGTACGTAGCTTTCGAACTTGAATTTTTCTCGAGCAATATAAATTTTTTAGATTCAAAACCACCACACACTCCTTTATTATGATCTATGCAATGTAAAATATTCCAAGAACGGCTTTGTTCGCATGAAAATACCTAACAAATCGTGTTTGCACCTTCAAAAGCTCATTTGAACCTCATTTCGTGCGTAGCTCCCGAACTTGCATTTTTCTCGAGCAATTAAAATTTTTTAGATCCAAAACCACCAGAAACTACTTTATTATGATGTATCCATGTAAAATTTTCCAAGAACGGCTTTGTTCGCATCAAAATACCTATCAAATCGTGTTTGCACCTTGAAAAGCTTATTTGAAGCTCATTTCGTGAGTTGCTCCCGAACCTGTAATTTTTTCGAGCAATATACATTTTGTAGATCCAAAACCACCGAACACTCCTTTATTATGATGTATCCAATGTAAAAGTTTTCAAGAACGGCTTCGTTCTCATCAAAATACCTACCAAATCGTGTTTGCAACTTGAAAAGGTCATTTGAAGCTCATTTCGTGCGTAGCTCCCGAACTTGCATTTTTCTCGAGCAATATAAATTTTTTAGATCCAAATTACCACACACTCCTCCTTTATTATGATGTATCCAATGTAAAGGTTTCCAAGAACGGCTTTATGCTAGTCAAAATACCTACCAAATCATGTTTGCACCTTGAAAAGCTCGTTTGAAGCTCATTTCGTGCATAGCTCCCGAACTTGCATTTTGCTCGAGCAATATAAATTTTCTAGATCCAAAACCACCAGACACTTCTTTATTATGATGTATCCAATAAAAACGTTTCCAAGAACGGCTTCGTTCTCATCAAAATACCTACCAAATCGTGTTTGCACCATGAAAAGCTCATTTGAAGCTCATTTCGTACGTAGCTTTCGAACTTGAATTTTTCTCGAGCAATATAAATTTTTTAGATTCAAAACCACCACACACTCCTTTATTATGATCTATGCAATGTAAAATTTTCCAAGAACGGCTTTGTTCGCATGAAAATACCTAACAAATCGTGTTTGCACCTTCAAAAGCTCATTTGAACCTCATTTCGTGCGTTGCTCCCGAACTTATATTTTTCTAAAGCAATATAAATTTTTTAGATCCAAAACCACTAAAGACTCCTTTATTATGATGTATCCAATGTAAAAGTTTCCAAGAACGGCTTTGTTCTCATCAAAATACCTACCAAATCGTGTTTGCACATTGAAAATGTCATTTGAAGCTCATTTCGTGCGTAGCTCCCGAACATGTATTTTTCTCGAGCAATACAAATTTTTTAGATTCAAAACCACCATACACTCCTTTATTATGGTGTATCGAATGTAAAATTTTTAAAGAACGACTTTCTTCGCATCAAAATACCTACCAAATCGTTTTTGCACCTTGAAAAGCTCATTTGAAGCTCATTTCGTGCGTAGCTCCCGAACCTGTAATTTTTTCGAGCAATATACATTTTGTAGATCCAAAACCACCGGACACTCATTTATTACGATGTATCCAATGTAAAAGTTTCTAAGAACGGCTTCGTTCTCATCAAAATACCTACCAAATCGTGTTTGCACTTTCAAAAGGTCATTTGAAGCTCATTTCGTGCGTAGCTCCCGAACTTGCATTTTTCTCGAGCAATATAAATTTTTTAGATCCAAAATTACCACACACTCCTCCTTTATTATGATGTATCCAATGTAAAGGTTTCCAAGAACGGCTTTATGCTCGTCAAAATACCTACCAAATCATGTTTGCACCTTGAAAAGCTCGTTTGAAGCTCATTTCGTGCATAGCTCCCGAACTTGCATTTTTCTCGAGCAATTAAAATTTTTTAGATCCAAAACCACCAGAAACTCCTTTATTATGACGTATCCATGTAAATTTTTTCAAGAACGGCTTTCTTCGCATCAAAATACCTACCAAATCGTTTTTGCACCTTGAAAAGCTCATTTGAAGCTCATTTCCTGCATAGCTCCAGAACTTGCATTTTTCTCGAGCAATATACATTTTGTAGATCCAAAACCACTGGACACTCCTTTATTATGATTTATCCAATGTAAAAGTTTTCCAAGAACGGCTTCGTTCTCATCAAAATACCTACCAAATCGTGTTTGCAACTTGAAAGGGTCATTTGAAGCTCATTTCGTGCGTAGCTCCCGAACTTGCATTTTTCTCGAGCAATATAAATTTTTTAGATCCAAAATCACCACACACTCCTCCTTTATTATGATGTATCCAATGTAAAGGTTTCCAAGAACGGCTTTATGCTCGTCAAAATACCTACCAACTCATGTTTGCACCTTGAAAAGCTCGTTTGAAGCTCATTTCGTGCATAGCTCCCGAACTTGCATTTTTCTCGAGCAATTAAAATTTTTTAGATCCAAAACCACCAGAAACTCCTTTATTATGACGTATCCATGTAAATTTTTTCAAGAACGGCTTTCTTCGCATCAAAATACCTACCAAATCGTTTTTGCACCTTGAAAAGTTCATTTGAAGCTCATTTCCTGCATAGCTCCAGAACTTGCATTTTTCTCGAGCAATATACATTTTGTAGATCCAAAACCACTGGACACTCCTTTATTATGATTTATCCAATGTAAAAGTTTCAAAGAACGGCTTTGTTCTCATCAAAATACCTACCAAATCGTGTTTGCACATTGAAAATGTCATTTGAAGCTCATTTCGTGCGTAGCTCCCGAACTTGCATTTTTCTCGAGCAATATAAATTTTTTAGATCCAAAATCACCAGAAATTCCTTTATTATGATGTATCCAATGTAAAAGTTTCCAAAAACGGTATCGTTCTCATCAAAATACCTACCAAATCGTGTTTGCACCATGAAAAGCTCATTTCGTGCGTAGCTTCCGAACTTGCATTTTTCTCGTGCAATATAAATTTTTTAGATTCAAAACCACCACACACTCCTTTATTATGATATATGCAATGTAAAATTTTCCAAGAACGGGTTTGTTCGCATCAAAATACCTACCAAATCGTGTTTGCACCTTGAAAAGCTCATTTGAACCTCATTTCACGCGTTGCTCCCGAACTTGCATTTTTCTCAAGCAATATAAATTTTTTAGATCCAAAACCACTAGAGACTCCTTTATTATGATGTATCCAATGTAAAAGTTTCCAAGAACGGCTTTATTCTCATCAAAATACCTACCAAATCGTGTTTGCACCTTGAAAAGCTCATTTGAAGCTCATTTCGTGCGTAGCTCCCGAACTTGCATTTTTCTCGAGCAATACAAATTTTTTAGATTCAAAACCACCACACACTCCTTTATTATGATGTATCAAATGTAAAATTTTTCAAGAACGACTTTCTTCGCATCAAAATACCTACCAAATCGTTTTTGCACCTTGAAAAGCTCATTTCGTGCGTAGCTCCCGAACTTGCATTTTTCTCGAGCAATTAAAATTTTTTAGATTCAAAACCACCAGAAACTCCTTTATTATGATGTGTCCATGTAAAAATTTCCAAGAACGGCTTTGTTCGCATCAAAATACCTATCAAATCGTGTTAGCACCTTGAAAAGCTCATTTGAAGCTCATTTCGTGAGTAGCTCCCGAACCTGTAATTTTTTCGAGCAATATACATTTTGTAGATCCAAAACCACCGGACACTCATTTATTACGATGTATCCAATGTAAAAGTTTCTAAGAACGGCTTCGTTCTCATCAAAATACCTACCAAATCGTGTTTGCACTTTCAAAATGTCATTTGAAGCTCATTTCGTGCGTAGCTCCCGAACTTGCATTTTTTTCGAGCAATATAAATTTTTTAGATCCAAAATTACCACACACTCCTCCTTTATTATGATGTATCCAATGTAAAGGTTTCCAAGAACGGCTTTATGCTTGTCAAAATACCTACCAACTCATGTTTGCACCTTGAAAAGCTCGTTTGAAGCTCATTTCGTGCATAGCTCCCGAACTTGCATTTTTCTCGAGCAATTAAAATTTTTTAGATCCAAAACCACCAGAAACTCCTTTATTATGACGTATCCATGTAAATTTTTTCAAGAACGGCTTTCTTCGCATCAAAATACCTACCAAATCGTTTTTGCACCTTGAAAAGCTCATTTGAAGCTCATTTCCTGCATAGCTCCAGAACTTGCATTTTTCTCGAGCAATATACATTTTGTAGATCCAAAACCACTGGACACTCCTTTATTATGATTTATCCAATGTAAAAGTTTTCCAAGAACGGCTTCGTTCTCATCAAAATACCTACCAAATCGTGTTTGCAACTTGAAAAGGTCATTTGAAGCTCATTTCGTGCGTAGCTCCCGAACTTGCATTTATCTCGAGCAATATAAATTTTTTAGATCCAAAATCACCACACACTCCTCCTTTATTATGATGTATCCAATGTAAAGGTTTCCAAGAACGGCTTTAAGCTCGTCAAAATACCTACCAACTCATGTTTGCACCTTGAAAAGCTCGTTTGAAGCTCATTTCGTGGATAGCTCCCGAACTTGCATTTTTCTCGAGCAATTAAAATTTTTTAGATCCAAAACCACCAGAAACTCCTTTATTATGACGTATCCATGTAAATTTTTTCAAGAACGGCTTTCTTCGCATCAAAATACCTACCAAATCGTTTTTGCACCTTGAAAAGCTCATTTGAAGCTCATTTCCTGCATAGCTCCAGAACTTGCATTTTTCTCGAGCAATATACATTTTGTAGATCCAAAATCACTGGACACTCCTTTATTATGATTTATCCAATGTAAAAGTTTCCAAGAACGGCTTTGTTCTCATCAAAATACCTACCAAATCGTGTTTGCACATTGAAAATGTCATTTGAAGCTCATTTCGTGCGTAGCTCCCGAACTTGCATTTTTTTCGAGCAATATAAATTTTTTAGATCCAAAATTACCACACACTCCTCCTTTATTATGATGTATCCAATGTAAAGGTTTCCAAGAACGGCTTTATGCTTGTCAAAATACCTACCAACTCATGTTTGCACCTTGAAAAGCTCGTTTGAAGCTCATTTCGTGCATAGCTCCCGAACTTGCATTTTTCTCGAGCAATTAAAATTTTTTAGATCCAAAACCACCAGAAACTCCTTTATTATGACGTATCCATGTAAATTTTTTCAAGAACGGCTTTCTTCGCATCAAAATACCTACCAAATCGTTTTTGCACCTTGAAAAGCTCATTTGAAGCTCATTTCCTGCATAGCTCCAGAACTTGCATTTTTCTCGAGCAATATACATTTTGTAGATCCAAAACCACTGGACACTCCTTTATTATGATTTATCCAATGTAAAAGTTTTCCAAGAACGGCTTCGTTCTCATCAAAATACCTATCAAATCGTGTTTGCAACTTGAAAAGGTCATTTGAAGCTCATTTCGTGCGTAGCTCCCGAACTTGCATTTTTCTCGAGCAATTAAAATTTTTTAGATCCAAAACCACCAGAAACTCCTTTATTATGATGTGTCCATGTAAAAATTTCCAAGAACGGCTTTGTTCGCATCAAAATACCTATCAAATCGTGTTAGCACCTTGAAAAGCTCATTTGAAGCTCATTTCGTGAGTAGCTCCCGAACCTGTAATTTTTTCGAGCAATATACATTTTGTAGATCCAAAACCACCGGACACTCATTTATTACGATGTATCCAATGTAAAAGTTTCTAAGAACGGCTTCGTTCTCATCAAAATACCTACCAAATCGTGTTTGCACTTTCAAAATGTCATTTGAAGCTCATTTCGTGCGTAGCTCCCGAACTTGCATTTTTTTCGAGCAATATAAATTTTTTAGATCCAAAATTACCACACACTCCTCCTTTATTATGATGTATCCAATGTAAAGGTTTCCAAGAACGGCTTTATGCTTGTCAAAATACCTACCAACTCATGTTTGCACCTTGAAAAGCTCGTTTGAAGCTCATTTCGTGCATAGCTCCCGAACTTGCATTTTTCTCGAGCAATTAAAATTTTTTAGATCCAAAACCACCAGAAACTCCTTTATTATGACGTATCCATGTAAATTTTTTCAAGAACGGCTTTCTTCGCATCAAAATACCTACCAAATCGTTTTTGCACCTTGAAAAGCTCATTTGAAGCTCATTTCCTGCATAGCTCCAGAACTTGCATTTTTCTCGAGCAATATACATTTTGTAGATCCAAAACCACTGGACACTCCTTTATTATGATTTATCCAATGTAAAAGTTTTCCAAGAACGGCTTCGTTCTCATCAAAATACCTACCAAATCGTGTTTGCAACTTGAAAAGGTCATTTGAAGCTCATTTCGTGCGTAGCTCCCAAACTTGCATTTATCTCGAGCAATATAAATTTTTTAGATCCAAAATCACCACACACTCCTCCTTTATTATGATGTATCCAATGTAAAGGTTTCCAAGAACGGCTTTAAGCTCGTCAAAATACCTACCAACTCATGTTTGCACCTTGAAAAGCTCGTTTGAAGCTCATTTCGTGGATAGCTCCCGAACTTGCATTTTTCTCGAGCAATTAAAATTTTTTAGATCCAAAACCACCAGAAACTCCTTTATTATGACGTATCCATGTAAATTTTTTCAAGAACGGCTTTCTTCGCATCAAAATACCTACCAAATCGTTTTTGCACCTTGAAAAGCTCATTTGAAGCTCATTTCCTGCATAGCTCCAGAACTTGCATTTTTCTCGAGCAATATACATTTTGTAGATCCAAAATCACTGGACACTCCTTTATTATGATTTATCCAATGTAAAAGTTTCCAAGAACGGCTTTGTTCTCATCAAAATACCTACCAAATCGTGTTTGCACATTGAAAATGTCATTTGAAGCTCATTTCGTGCGTAGCTCCCGAACTTGCATTTTTTTCGAGCAATATAAATTTTTTAGATCCAAAATTACCACACACTCCTCCTTTATTATGATGTATCCAATGTAAAGGTTTCCAAGAACGGCTTTATGCTTGTCAAAATACCTACCAACTCATGTTTGCACCTTGAAAAGCTCGTTTGAAGCTCATTTCGTGCATAGCTCCCGAACTTGCATTTTTCTCGAGCAATTAAAATTTTTTAGATCCAAAACCACCAGAAACTCCTTTATTATGACGTATCCATGTAAATTTTTTCAAGAACGGCTTTCTTCGCATCAAAATACCTACCAAATCGTTTTTGCACCTTGAAAAGCTCATTTGAAGCTCATTTCCTGCATAGCTCCAGAACTTGCATTTTTCTCGAGCAATATACATTTTGTAGATCCAAAACCACTGGACACTCCTTTATTATGATTTATCCAATGTAAAAGTTTTCCAAGAACGGCTTCGTTCTCATCAAAATACCTATCAAATCGTGTTTGCAACTTGAAAAGGTCATTTGAAGCTCATTTCGTGCGTAGCTCCCGAACTTGCATTTTTCTCGAGCAATATAAATTTTTTAGATCCAAAATCACCACACACTCCTCCTTTATTATGATGTATCCAATGTAAAGGTTTCCAAGAACGGCTTTAAGCTCGTCAAAATACCTACCAACTCATGTTTGCACCTTGAAAAGCTCGTTTGAAGCTCATTTCGTGCATAGCTCCCGAACTTGCATTTTTCTCGAGCAATTAAAATTTTTTAGATCCAAAACCACCAGAAACTCCTTTATTATGACGTATCCATGTAAATTTTTTCAAGAACGGCTTTCTTCGCATCAAAATACCTACCAAATCGTTTTTGCACCTTGAAAAGCTCATTTGAAGCTCATTTCCTGCATAGCTCCAGAACTTGCATTTTTCTCGAGCAATATACATTTTGTAGATCCAAAATCACTGGACACTCCTTTATTATGATTTATCCAATGTAAAAGTTTCCAAGAACGGCTTTGTTCTCATCAAAATACCTACCAAATCGTGTTTGCACATTGAAAATGTCATTTGAAGCTCATTTCGTGCGTAGCTCCCGAACTTGCATTTTTCTCGAGCAATATAAATTTTTTAGATCAAAAATCACCAGAAATTCCTTTATTATGATGTATCCAATGTAAAAGTTTCCAAGAACGGTATCGTTCTCATCAAAATACCTACCAAATCGTGTTTGCACCATGAAAAGCTCATTTCGTGCGTAGCTTCCGAACTTGCATTTTTCTCGTGCAATATAAATTTTTTAGATTCAAAACCACCACACACTCCTTTATTATGATCTATGCAATGTAAAATTTTCCAAGAACGGGTTTGTTCGCATCAAAATACCTACCAAATCGTGTTTGCACCTTGAAAAGCTCATTTGAACCTCATTTCACGCGTTGCTCCCGAACTTGCATTTTTCTCAAGCAATATAAATTTTTTAGATCCAAAACCACTAGAGACTCCTTTATTATGATGTATCCAATGTAAAAGTTTCCAAGAACGGCTTTATTCTCATCAAAATACCTACCAAATCGTGTTTGCACCTTGAAAAGCTCATTTGAAGCTCATTTCGTGCGTAGCTCCCGAACTTGCATTTTTCTCGAGCAATACAAATTTTTTAGATTCAAAACCACCACACACTCCTTTATTATGATGTATCAAATGTAAAATTTTTCAAGAACGACTTTCTTCGTATCAAAATACCTACCAAATCGTTTTTGCACCTTGAAAAGCTCATTTGAAGCTCATTTCGTGCGTAGCTCCCGAACTTGCATTTTTCTCGAGCAATTAAAATTTTTTAGATCCAAAACCACCAGAAACTCCTTTATTATGATGTATCCATGTAAAAATTTCCAAGAACGGCTTTGTTCGCATCAAAATACCTATCAAATCGTGTTAGCACCTTGAAAAGCTCATTTGAAGCTCATTTCGTGAGTAGCTCCCGAACCTGTAATTTTTTCGAGCAATATACATTTTGTAGATCCAAAACCACCGGACACTCATTTATTACGATGTATCCAATGTAAAAGTTTCTAAGAACGGCTTCGTTCTCATCAAAATACCTACCAAATCGTGTTTGCACTTTCAAAAGGTCATTTGAAGCTCATTTCGTGCGTAGCTCCCGAACTTGCATTTTTCTCGAGCAATATAAATTTTTTAGATCCAAAATTACCACACACTCCTCCTTTATTATGATGTATCCAATGTAAAGGTTTTCAAGAACGGCTTTATGCTCGTCGAAATACCAACCAAATCATGTTTGCACCTTGAAAAGCTCGTTTGAAGCTCATTTCGTGCATAGCTCCCGAACTTGCATTTTTCTCGAGTAATTAAATTTTTTTAGATCCAAAACCACTAGAAACTCCTTGATTATGATGTATCCATGTAAAATTTTCCAAGAACGGCTTTGTTCACATCAAAATACCTATCAAATCGTGTTTGCACCTTGAAAAACTCATTTGAAGCTCGTTTCGTGAGTAGCTCCCGAACCTGTAATTTTTTCGAGCAATATACATTTTGTAGATCCAAAACAACCGGACACTCCTTTATTTTGATGTATCCAATATAAAAGTTTCCAAGAACGGCTTCGTTCTTATCAAAATACCTACCAAATCGTATTTGCACCTCGAAAAGCTCATTTGAAGCTCATTTCGTGCATAGCTCCCGAACTTACATTTTTCTCGAGCCATATAAATTTTTTAGATCCAAAACCACCAGAAACTCCTCTATTATGATGTATGTCACAGCCCCAAATCCCGAGAGACGGCAGAAGCCGGGATGCGACTGGGGTTGGATTAAAGAAGCGGGGAAGAAGGGGGCTAATTGACTAAACATACATGAAAAACATCGATAAATAATAAAGAGTTAATCCCTAAGGATTACTCGACAAAAGTACAATAAAGAAGCTAAGTTCATATTTACAGACTTAGACTACAGAGTATTGTTCAAAAGTACATCTCAAAAAAAAATACAGAGTTTAGCAGCGGAAGGGTTCTAACTAAGCATCCTATCCTTTAACTCAACATCAATCGTCGCCGCTCACCGTCGCTTCAACCTGCACATTTAGAAACAATGCAGGGCTAAGTACAAACGTACTTAGTGGGCACGATGCTGAAATCATAATCATAAATATAGATAAATATGGCATTTCATAAGCGTAGCACATCGGAGTTTTATTGAAAGAATCCGTGTCTACTAAACATTTTCTGACTTTTTCTCTTAAATCACTCGCGCGAGCATTTTCTGACTAATGTTACGTTCAATCTTGGCCAATTCTAATTCACCGTGGCTGGTACGCCTCAACAAGATATCACATACACCACAGGTTACAAAGTGCACTAACTCTGGAAAGCACTTAGCAGCTAACTCAGAGCCGATCGTTAGTTAATCTAGTTAGACTAACTCTAAATCTGGAAAACACGAATGTTGACTCAGATAGGTACAAGAGAACTCACATAAAACATAAAACAGTTCATGCCATAATATCACTTTGAAAACACAGATATCAAAGCGATAAAGAAAGATTTTCCGAGCATTGCTCGTTTTATTTTGTATATAAAAGCCCACCTTGATTTACAGAACTTAAAGCAAAAGCTTTCAACTTTGGATCTTCCGTCCTTTCTCTACAGTTGGCTTCCTCCTTCATCGTAAAATAAACATACTTAAAAACGGGTTGTAAAAGATAATCGAAGCAAGTTTTAGTTGTTTCATTCTTTAGGCATTTGCACGCTTACTAGATTCGTTTTACTTAAACGGAAAACGAGACTCGTACCAATCTCGTTTAGAACTCGGAAGATCTCATACTCGACTCTCGGGTCAGTAGAGAAGGTAGTCGATATCTTAATATGTCTTTAAAGATTAAAAGAAACTAAGTTGGAAAGAATCAACTTAGGCGATTTACGTTTTTCCGGCGCGATCCGACGTTACGGAAATCGAACGACGAAAAAAACGTTGCTCGGTACAAAATCGTCGCGATTCGATTTGGCCTAAAATTCTAACATACGAAACTTAATTGGAAAAATAAATTTACAAAATTTATTTTGACAAAAACTCGGGACGACACAGTCCGAGTTTCGTCCGGAAAAACATAAAAACGAACTTTCTCGGGCGTGTTCGTATCGCGATTTCGTGAACGTAAAAATCAGACGGTTTTCCGTTCTGAGTTTACGAACTAAAAACTTTTCGTACGTACTAACCCTAAATACAGTAGTCGTCTAGCTGACTTCTGTAATTTATTTTCAATAACGGATTCGACCGTTAGCCTTAGAATTCAAAAAAATTGTAAACTTAGGCGTGCAAAGCCATTTATTTGGTTTAACTTTAAAATTTTAAGAACGTAAGGAATTTACGGGGCATTATATCCTACCCCCCTTACGAAAAATTTCGTCCCGAAATTTGTATACCTTCTGCAAAAAGATGAGGATATCGCTCCTTCATCTTCTCCTCGAGTTCCCACGTGGCTTCTTCTTGCCCGTGATGGTTCCATAGCACTTTAACTATTGGTATCGATTTGGTTCTTAATTCTTGGACTTTTCTATCCAAAATCGATATCGGCTTTTCTTCATAACTTAGGTCAGATTCAAGAACTACGTCTTGCTGACTAATGACGTGCTTAGGATCATAAACATATTTTCTCAACTGAGAAACGTGAAAAACGTTATGAACGCTTCCTAGGCTTGGCGGTAAGGCCAATCTATAAGCGACGGGTCCCATTTTCTCGAGGATTTCATAAGGTCCTATAAACCTGGGTCTTAACTTACCCTTAACTCCGAACCTAAGGATTCCTTTGGTCGGGGATATCTTAAGAAAAACTTTATCTCCTATTTCAAACTCAAGGTTGGTTCGACGATCGTCGGTATACGACTTCTGTCAGCTCTGGGCCTTTTTCATTCTATCTCGAATCTGTCGAATTATCTCAATCATCTCATTGATCGCATCTGGGTCTAGGTTCTTTCTCTCACCTACTTCGTCCCAATAAAGCGGTGATCTACACTTTCTCCTTTATTATGATGTATTCAATGTAAAAGTTTCCAAGAACGGCTTTGTTCTCATCAAAATACCTACCAAATCGTGTTTGCACATTGAAAATGTCATTTGAAGCTCATTTCGTGCGTAGCTCCCGAACTTGCATTTTTCTCGAGCAATATAAATTTTTTAGATCCAAAAGCACCAGAAACTCCTTTATTATGATGTTTCCAATGTAAAAGTTTCCAAGAACGGTATCGTTCTCATCAAAATACCTACCAAATCGTGTTTGCACCATGAAAAGCTCATTTGAAGCTCATTTCGTGCGTAGCTTCCGAACTTGCATTTTTCTCGAGCAATATAAATTTTTTTGATTCAAAACCACCACACACTCCTTTATTATGATCTATGCAATGTAAAATTTTCCTAGAACGGGTTTGTTCGCATCAAAATACCTACCAAATCGTGTTTGCACCTTGAAAAGCTCATTTAAACCTCATTTCGTACATTGCTCCCGAACTTGCATTTTTCTCGAGCAATATAAATTTTTTAGATCCAAAACCACCAGAGACTCATTTATTATGATGTATCCAATGTAGAAGTTTCCAAGAACGGCTTCGTTCTCTTCAAAATACCTACCAAATCGTGTTTGCACCTTGAAAAGCTCATTTGAAGCTTATTTCGTGCGTAGCTCCTGAACTTTCATGTTTCTCGAGCCATATAAATTTTTTAAATCCAAAACCACCAGAAACTCCTTCAGTATGATGTATCCAATGTAAAAGTTTCCAAAAACGGCTTCGTTCTCATCAAAATACCTACCAAATCGTGTTTGCACCTTCAAAAGATCCTTTGAAGCTCATTTCGTGAGTAGCTCCCGAACTTGCATTTTTCTCAAGCAATATAAATTTTCTAGATCCAAAACCACCACACACTCTTTTATTATGATGTATCCATGTGAAATTTTTCAAGAACGGCTTTCTTCGCATCAAAATACCTACCAAATCGTTTTTGCACCTTGAAAAGCTCATTTGAAGCTCATTTCGTGCGTAGCTCCCGAACGAGCATTTTTCTCGAGCAATATAAATTTTTTAGATCGAAAACCACAGGATACTCCTTTATTGTGATATATCCAATGTAAAAATTTCCAAGAACGGCTTCATTCTCATCAAAATACCAACCAAATCGTGTTTGCACCTTGAAAATCTCATTTGAAGCTCATTTCATGAGTAGCTCCCGAACTTGCATTTTTCTCGAGCAATACAAATTTTTTAGATCCAAAACAACCACACACTCCTTTATTATGATGTATCAAATGTAAAATTTTCCAAGAACGGCTTTCTTCGCATCAAAATACCTACCAAATCGTGTTTGCACCTTGAAAAGTTCATTTGAAGCTCATTTCGTGCGTAGCTCCCGAACTTGCGTTTTTCTCGAGCAATACAAATTTTTTAGATTCAAAACCACCACACACTCCTTTTTATGATGTATAAAATGTAAAATTTTTCAAGAACGGCTTTCTTCGCATCAAAATACCTAGTAAATCAATTTTGCACCTTGAAAAGCTCATTTGAAGCTCATTTCGTGCGTATCTCCCGAACTTGCATTTTTGTCGAGCAATATAAATCTTTTAGATCCAAAACCACCAGAAACTCATTTATTATGATGTATCCAATGTAAAAATTTTCATGAACGGCTTCATTCTCATCAAAATACCAACCAAATCGTGTGTGCACCTTGGAAATCTTATTTGAAGCTCATTTCATGAGTAGCTCCCGAACTTGCATTTTTCTCGAGCAATACAAATTTTTTAGATCCAAAACAACCACACACTCCTTTATTATGATGTATCAAATGTAAAATTTTCCAAGAACGGCTTTCTTCGCATCAAAATACCAACCAAATCGTGTTTGCACCTTGAAAAGTTCATTTGAACCTCATTTCGTGCGTAGCTCCCGAACTTGTATTTTTCTCGAGCAATATAAATTTTTTAGATCCAAAACCAGCAGAAACTCCTTTATTATGATGTATCCATGTAAAATTTTCCAAGACCGGCTTTGTTCGAATCAAAATACCTATCAAATCGTGTTTGCACCTTGAAAAGCTCATTTGAAGCTCATTTCGTGAGTAGGTCCCGAACCTGCAATTTTTTCGAGCAATATACATTTTGTAGATCCAAAACCACCTGACACTCCTTTATTATGATGTATCCAATGTAAAAGTTTCCAAAAACGGCTTCGTTCTCATCAAAATACCTACCAAATCGTGTTTGCACCTTGAAAAGCTCATTTGAAGTTCATTTCGTGAGTAGCTCCCGAACTTGCAATTTTTTCGAGCAATATACATTTTGTAGATCCAAAACTACCGGACACTCCTTTATTATGATGTATCCAATGTAAAAGTTTCCAAAAACGGCTTCGTTCTCATCAAAATACCTACCAAATCGTGTTTGCGCCTTGAAAAGCTCATTTCGTGCGTAGCTCCCGTACTTGCATTTTTCTCGAGCAATAAAAATTTTTTAGATCCAAAACCACCAGAAACTCCTTTATTATGATGTATCTAATGTAAAAGTTTCCAAGAACGGTTTCATTCTCATCAAAATACCTACAAAATCGTGTTTGCACCTTGAAAAGCTTATTTGAAGCTCATTTCGTGAGTAGCTCACGAACTTGCAATTTTTTCGAGCAATATACATTTTGTAGATCCAAAACCACCGGACACTTCTCTATTATGATGTATCCAAAGTAAAGGTTTCCAAGAACGGCTTTGTTCTAGTCAATATACCTACCAAATCATGTTTGCACGTTGAAAAGTTCCTTTGAAGCTCATTTCGTGCGTAACTCCCGAACTTGCATTTTTCTCGAGCAATTAAAATTTTTTAGATCCAAAACCATTAGAAACTCCTTTATTATGATGTATCCATGTAAAAATTTCCAAGAACGGCTTTGTTCGCATCAAAATACCTATCAAATCGTGTTTGCACCTTGAAAAGCTCATTTGAAGCTCATTTCGTGAGTAGCTCCCGAACCTGCAATTTTATCGAGCAATATACATTTTGTAGATCCAAAACAACCGGACACTCCACTATTATGATGTATCGAATGTAAGAGATTCCAAGAACGGCTTCATTCTCATCAAAATACCTACCAAATCGTGTTTGCACCTTGAAAAGCTCATTTAAAGCTCATTTCTTGCGTAGCTCCCGAACTTGCATTTTTCTCGAGCAATATAAAATTTTAAGATCCAAAATTACCACACACTACTCCTTTATTATGATGTATCCAATGTAAAAGTTTTCAAAAACGGCTTCGTTCTCATCAAAGCACCTACCAAATCGTGTGTGCACCTTGAAAATCTCATTTAAAGCTCATTTCGTGCGTAGCTCCTGAACTTCTATTTTTCTCGAGCAATATAAATTTTTAAGATCCAAAATTACCACACACTATTCCTTTATTATGATGTATCCAATGTAAAGGTTTCCAAGAACAGCTTCGTTCTCATCAAAATACCTACTAAATCATGTTTGCACCTTGAAAAGCTCCTTTGAAGCTCATTTCGTGCGTAGCTCCCGAACTTGCATTTTTCTCGAGGAATTAAAATTTTTTAGATCCAAAACCACCAGAAACTACTTTATTATGATGTATCCATGTAAAATTTTCCAAGAACGGCTTTGTTCGCATCAAAATACCTATCAAATCGTGTTTGAACCTTGAAAAGGTCATTTGAAGCTCATTTCGTGAGTAGCTCCCGAACCAGTAACTTTTTCGAGCAATATATATTTTGTAGATCCAAAACCACCGGACACTTCTTTATTATGATTTATCCAATGTAAAAGTTTTTAAGAACGGCTTCGTTCGCATCAAAATACCTACCAAATTGTGTTTGCACCTTGAAAAGCTCATTTGAAGCTTATTTCGTGCGTAGCTCCCGAACTTGCATTTTTCTCAAGCAATATAAATTTTTAAGATCATAAATTACCACACACTCCTCTTTTATTATGATGTATCCAATGTAAAGGTTTCCAAGAACGGCTTCGTTCTCATCAAAATACCTACCAAATCATGTTTGCACCTTGAAAAGCTCCATTGAAGCTCATTTTGTGCGTAACTCCCAAACTTGCATTTTTCTCGAGCAATTAAAATTTTTTAGATCCAAAACCACAAGAAACTCCTTTATTATGATGTATCCATGTAAAATTTTCCAAGAACGGCTTTGTTCGCATCAAAATACCTATCAAATCATGTTTGCACCTTTAAAAGCTCATTTGAAGCTCATCTCGTGAGTAGCTCCCGAACCTGCAATTTTTTCGAGCAATATACATTTTGTAGATCCAAAACCACCGGACACTCCTTTATTATGATTTATCCAATGTAAAAGTTTCCAAGAACGGCTTCGTTCTCATCAAAATACCTACCAAATCGTGTTTGCACCTTGAAAATCTCATTTGAAGTTCATTTCGTTAGTAGCTCCCAAACTTTCATTTTTTTCGAGCAATATATATTTTATAGATCCAAAACCACCACACACTCCTTTATTTTGATGTATCCAATGTAAAAGTTTTTAAGAACGGCTTTATTCGCTTCAAAATACCTACCAAATCATGTTCGCACCTTGAAAAGCTCCTTTGAAGCTCATTTCGTGCGTCGCTACCGAATTTGCATTTTTCTCGAGCAATATAAATTTTCTATATCAAAAACCACCAGACACTCTTGTATTATTAACCAATGTAAAAGTTTTCAAGAACGATATCGTTCTCATCAAAATACCTACCAAATCGTGTTTGCACCATGAAAAATTCATTTGAAGCTCATTTCGTGCGTAGCTTCCGAACTTGCATTTTTCTCGAGCAATATAAATTTTTTAGATTCAAAACCACCACACACTCCTTTATTATGATCTATGCAATGTAAAATTTTCCAAGAACGGGTTTGTTCGCATCAAAATACCTACCAAATCGTGTTTGCACCTTGAAAAGCTCATTTGAACCTCATTTCGTACGTTGCTCCCGAACTTGCATTTTTCTCGAGCAATATAAATTTTTTAGATCCAAAACCACCAGAGACTCCTTTATTATGATGTATCCAATGTAAAACTTTCCAAGAACGGCTTCGTTCTCATCAAAATACCTACTAAATCGTGTTTGCTCCTTGAAAACATCCTTTGAAGCTCATTTCGTGAGTAGCTCCCGAACTTGCATTTTTCTCAAGCAATATAAATTTTGTAGATCCGAAACCCCCACACACTCCTTTATTATGATGTATCCAATGTAACAGTTTCCAAGAACGGCTTTGTTTGCATCAAAACACCTACCAAATCGTATTTGTACCTTGAAAAGCTCATTTGAATCTCATTTCGTGCGTAGCTCCCGAACATGTATTTTTCTCTAGCAATATATATTTTGAAGATCCGAAACCATCACACACTCCTTTATTACGATGTATCTAATGTAAAAGTTTCCAAGAACGGCTTTGTTCGCATCAAAATACCTACCAAATCGTGTTTGCACCTTGAAAAGCTCATTTGAAGCTCATTTTGTGCGTAGCTTTCGAACTTGCATTTTTCTAGAGCAATTAAAATTTTTTAGATACAAAACCACCAGAAACTCCTTTATTATGATGTATTAATGTAAAAGTTTCCAAGAACGGTATCGTTCTCATCAAAATACCTACCAAATTGTGTTTGCACCATGAAAAGTTCATTTGAAGATCATTTCGTGCGTAGCTTCCGAACTTGCATTTTTCTCGAGCAATATAAGTTTTTTAGATTCAAAACCACCACACACTCCTTTATTATGATCTATGCAATGTAAAATTTTCTAAGAACGGCTTTGTTCGCATCAAAATACCTACCAAATCGTGTTTGCACCTTGAAAAGCTCATTTGAAGCTCATTTCGTGCGTAGCTCCCGAACTTGCATTTTTCTCGAGCAATATAAATTTTTTAGATCCAAAACCACCAGAGACTCCTTTATTATGATGTATCCAATGTAAGAGTTTCCAAGAACGGCTTCGTTCTCATCAAAATACCTACGAAATTGTATTTGCACCTTGAAAAGCTCATTTGAAGCTCATTTCGTGAGTAGCTCCCGAACTTGCATTTTTTTCTAGCAATATATATTTTCTAGATCCAAAACCACCGGACACTCCTTTATTATTATGTATCCAATGTAAAAGTTTCCAATAACGGCTTCGTTCTCATCAAAATACCTACCAAATCGTGTTTGTACCTTGAAAAGCTCATTTGAAGCTCAATTCGTGCGTAACTCCTGAACTTGCATTTTTCTCGAGCAATATAAATATTTTTTAGATCCAAAACCACCACACACTCCTTTATTATGATGTATCCAATTTAAAGTTTTCAAAAACGGCTTCGTTCTCATCAAAATACCTACCAAATCGTGTTTGCACCTTGAAAAGCTCATTTGAAGCTCATTTCGTGCATAGCTCCCGAACTTGCATTTTTCTCGAGCAATATAAATTTTTTAGATCCAAAACCACCAGAAACTCTTTTATTATGATGTATCCAATGTAAAAGTTTCCAAGAACGGCTTCGTTCTCATCAAAATACCTACCAAATCGTGTTTGCACCTTGAAAAGCTCATTTGAAGCTCATTTCGTGCGTAGCTCCCGAACTTGCATTTTTCTCGAGCAATATAAATTTTTTAGATCCAAAACCACCAGAAACTCTTTTATTATGATGTATCAAATGTAAAATTTTCCAAGAACGGCTTTCTTCGCATCAAAATACCAACCAAATCGTGTTTGCACCTTGGAAAGTTCATTTGAACCTCATTTCGTGCGTAGCTCCCAAACTTGCATTTTTCTCGAGCAATTAAAATTTTTTAGATCCAAAACCACCAGAAACTCCTTTATTATGATGTATCCATGTAAAAGTTTTCAAGAACGGCTTCGTTCACATCAAAATACCTATCAAAACGTGTTTACACCTTGAAAAGCTCATTTGAAGCTCATTTCGTGAGTAGCTCCCGAACCTGCAATTTTTTCGAGCAATATACATTTTGTAGATCCAAAACCACCGGACACTCCTTTATTATGATTTATCCAATGTAAAAGTTTCCAAGAACGGCTTCGTTCTCATCAAAATACCTACCAAATCGTGTTTGCACCTTGAAAATTTCATTTGAAGCTCATTTCGTGCGTAGCTCCCGAACTTGCATTTTTCTCGATCAATATAAATTTTTTAGATCCAAAACCACCAGAAACTCCTTTATTATGATGTATTAATGTAACAGTTTCCAAGAACGGTATCGTTCTCATCAAAATACCTACCAAATCGTGTTTGCACCATGAAAAGCTCATTTGAAGCTCATTTCGTGCGTAGCTTCCGAACTTGCATTTTTCTCGAGCAATATAAGTTTTTTATTTTCAAAACCACCACACACTCCTTTATTATGATCTATGCAATGTAAAATTTTCCAAGAACGGCTTCGTTCGCATCAAAATACCTACCAAATCGTGTTTGCACCTTGAAAAGCTCATTTGTAGCTCATTTCGTGCGTAGCTCCCGAACTTGCATTTTTCTCGAGCAATATAAATTTTTTAGATACAAAACCACCGAAAACTCCTTTATTATGATGTATTAATGTAAAAGTTTCCAAGAACGGTATCGTTCTCATCAAAATACCTACCAAATTGTGTTTGCACCATGAAAAGCTCATTTGAAGCTCATTTCGTGCGTAGCTCCCGAACTTGCATTTTTCTCTAGCAATATAAATTTTGTAGTTCTGAAATCATCACACGCTCCTTTATTATGATGTATCCAATGTAAAAGTTTCCAATAAAGGCTTCGTTCTCATCAAAATACCTACCAAATCGTGTTTGTACCTTGAAAATCTCATTTGAAGCTCATTTCGTGCGTAGCTCCCGAACTTGCATTTTTCTCAAGCAATATAAACTTTTTAGATCCAAAACTACCAGAAACTCCTTTATTATGATGTATTAATGTAAAAATTTCCAAGAACGGTATCGTTCTCATCAAAATACCTACCAAACCATGTTTGCACCATGAAAAGCTCATTTGAAGCTCATTTCGTGCGTAGCTTCCGAACTTGCATTTTTCTCGAGCAATATAAATTTTTTAGATTCAAAACCACCACACACTCCTTTATTATTATCTATGCAATGTAAAATTTTCCAAGAACGGCTTTGTTCGCATCAAAATACCTACCAAATCGTGTTTGCACCTTGAAAAGCTCATTTGAAGCTCATTTTGTGCGTAGCTTTCGAACTTGCATTTTTCTAGAGCAATTAAAATTTTTTAGATACAAAACCACCAGAAACTCCTTTATTATGATGTATTAATGTAAAAGTTTCCAAGAACGGTATCGTTCTCATCAAAATACCTACCAAATTGTGTTTGCACCATGAAAAGCTCATTTGAAGCTCATTTCGTGCGTAGCTTCCGAACTTGCATTTTTCTCGAGCAATATAAGTTTTTTAGATTCAAAACCACCACACACTCCTTTATTATGATCTATGCAATGTAAAATTTTCTAAGAACGGCTTTGTTCGCATCAAAATACCTACCAAATCGTGTTTGCACCTTGAAAAGCTCATTTGAAGCTCATTTCGTGCGTAGCTCCCGAACTTGCATTTTTCTCGAGCAATATAAATTTTTTAGATCCAAAACCACCAGAGACTCCTTTATTATGATGTATCCAATGTAAGAGTTTCCAAGAACGGCTTCGTTCTCATCAAAATACCTACGAAATCGTATTTGCACCTTGAAAAGCTCATTTGAAGCTCATTTCGTGAGTAGCTCCCGAACTTGCATTTTTTTCTAGCAATATATATTTTCTAGATCCAAAACCACCGGACACTCCTTTATTATTATGTATCCAATGTAAAAGTTTCCAATAACGGCTTCGTTCTCATCAAAATACCTACCAAATCGTGTTTGTACCTTGAAAAGCTCATTTGAAGCTCAATTCGTGCGTAACTCCTGAACTTGCATTTTTCTCGAGCAATATAAATATTTTTTAGATCCAAAACCACCACACACTCCTTTATTATGATGTATCCAATTTAAAGTTTTCAAAAACGGCTTCGTTCTCATCAAAATACCTACCAAATCGTGTTTGCACCTTGAAAAGCTCATTTGAAGCTCATTTCGTGCATAGCTCCCGAACTTGCATTTTTCTCGAGCAATATAAATTTTTTAGATCCAAAACCACCAGAAACTCTTTTATTATGATGTATCCAATGTAAAAGTTTCCAAGAACGGCTTCGTTCTCATCAAAATACCTACCAAATCGTGTTTGCACCTTGAAAAGCTCATTTGAAGCTCATTTCGTGCGTAGCTCCCGAACTTGCATTTTTCTCGAGCAATATAAATTTTTTAGATCCAAAACCACCAGAAACTCTTTTATTATGATGTATCAAATGTAAAATTTTCCAAGAACGGCTTTCTTCGCATCAAAATACCAACCAAATCGTGTTTGCACCTTGGAAAGTTCATTTGAACCTCATTTCGTGCGTAGCTCCCAAACTTGCATTTTTCTCGAGCAATTAAAATTTTTTAGATCCAAAACCACCAGAAACTCCTTTATTATGATGTATCCATGTAAAAGTTTTCAAGAACGGCTTCGTTCACATCAAAATACCTATCAAAACGTGTTTACACCTTGAAAAGCTCATTTGAAGCTCATTTCGTGAGTAGCTCCCGAACCTGCAATTTTTTCGAGCAATATACATTTTGTAGATCCAAAACCACCGGACACTCCTTTATTATGATTTATCCAATGTAAAAGTTTCCAAGAACGGCTTCGTTCTCATCAAAATACCTACCAAATCGTGTTTGCACCTTGAAAATTTCATTTGAAGCTCATTTCGTGCGTAGCTCCCGAACTTGCATTTTTCTCGATCAATATAAATTTTTTAGATCCAAAACCACCAGAAACTCCTTTATTATGATGTATTAATGTAACAGTTTCCAAGAACGGTATCGTTCTCATCAAAATACCTACCAAATCGTGTTTGCACCATGAAAAGCTCATTTGAAGCTCATTTCGTGCGTAGCTTCCGAACTTGCATTTTTCTCGAGCAATATAAGTTTTTTATTTTCAAAACCACCACACACTCCTTTATTATGATCTATGCAATGTAAAATTTTCCAAGAACGGCTTCGTTCGCATCAAAATACCTACCAAATCGTGTTTGCACCTTGAAAAGCTCATTTGTAGCTCATTTCGTGCGTAGCTCCCGAACTTGCATTTTTCTCGATCAATATAAATTTTTTAGATCCAAAACCACCAGAAACTCCTTTATTATGATGTATTAATGTAACAGTTTCCAAGAACGGTATCGTTCTCATCAAAATACCTACCAAATCGTGTTTGCACCATGAAAAGCTCATTTGAAGCTCATTTCGTGCGTAGCTTCCGAACTTGCATTTTTCTCGAGCAATATAAGTTTTTTATTTTCAAAACCACCACACACTCCTTTATTATGATCTATGCAATGTAAAATTTTCCAAGAACGGCTTCGTTCGCATCAAAATACCTACCAAATCGTGTTTGCACCTTGAAAAGCTCATTTGTAGCTCATTTCGTGCGTAGCTCCCGAACTTGCATTTTTCTCGAGCAATATAAATTTTTTAGATACAAAACCACCAAAAACTCCTTTATTATGATGTATTAATGTAAAAGTTTCCAAGAACGGTATCGTTCTCATCAAAATACCTACCAAATTGTGTTTGCACCATGAAAAGCTCATTTGAAGCTCATTTCGTGCGTAGCTCCCGAACTTGCATTTTTCTCTAGCAATATAAATTTTGTAGTTCTGAAATCATCACACGCTCCTTTATTATGATGTATCCAATGTAAAAGTTTCCAATAAAGGCTTCGTTCTCATCAAAATACCTACCAAATCGTGTTTGTACCTTGAAAATCTCATTTGAAGCTCATTTCGTGCGTAGCTCCCGAACTTGCATTTTTCTCAAGCAATATAAACTTTTTAGATCCAAAACTACCAGAAACTCCTTTATTATGATGTATTAATGTAAAAGTTTCCAAGAACGGTATCGTTCTCATCAAAATACCTACCAAATTGTGTTTGCACCATGAAAAGCTCATTTGAAGCTCATTTCGTGCGTAGCTTCCGAACTTGCATTTTTCTCGAGCAATATAAGTTTTTTAGATTCAAAACCACCACACACTCCTTTATTATGATCTATGCAATGTAAAATTTTCTAAGAACGGCTTTGTTCGCATCAAAATACCTACCAAATCGTGTTTG
This sequence comes from Schizonepeta tenuifolia, assembly GCA_029490685.1. Classification (NCBI taxonomy): domain Eukaryota; kingdom Viridiplantae; phylum Streptophyta; class Magnoliopsida; order Lamiales; family Lamiaceae; genus Schizonepeta; species Schizonepeta tenuifolia. The sequence goes on from JANLIY010000020.1 coordinate 691,442, forward strand.
CACCTTGAAAAGCTCATTTGAAGCTCATTTCGTGCGTAGCTCCCGAACTTGCATTTTTCTCGAGCAATATAAATTTTGTAGATCCAAAACCACCAGAGACTCCTTTATTATGATGTATCCAATGTAAGAGTTTCCAAGAACGGCTTCGTTCTCATCAAAATACCTACGAAATCGTATTTGCACCTTGAAAAGCTCATTTGAAGCTCATTTCGTGAGTAGCTCCCGAACTTGCATTTTTTTCTAGCAATATATATTTTCTAGATCCAAAACCACCGGACACTCCTGTATTATGATGTATCCATGTAAAATTTTCCAAGAACGGCTTTGTTCGCATCAAAATACCTATCAAATCGTGTTTGCACCTTGAAAAGCTCATTTGAAGCTCATTTCGTGAGTAGCTCCCGAACCTTCAATTTTTTTAAGCAATATACATTTTGTAGATCCAAAACCACCGGACACTCTTTTATTATGATTTATCAAATGTAAAAGTTTCCAAGAACGGCTTCGTTCTCATCAAAATACCTACCAAATCGTGTTTGCACCTTGAAAATCTCATTTGAAGCTCATTTCGTGCGTAGCTCCCGAACTTGCATTTTTCTCGAGCAATATAATTTTTTTAGATCCAAAACCACCAGAAACTCCTTTATTATGATGTATTAATGTAAGAGTTTCCAAGCACGGTATCGTTCTCATCAAAATACCTACCAAATCGTGTTTGCACCATGAAAAGCTCATTTGAACCTCATTTCGTGCGTAGCTTCCGAACTTGCATTTTTCTCGAACAGTATAAATTTTTTAGATTCAAAACCACCACACACTCCTGTATTATGATCTATGCAATGTAAAATTTTCCAAGAATGGCTTTTTTTCGCATCAAAATACCTACCAAATCGTGTTTGCATCTTGAAAAGCTCATTTGAAGCTCATTTCGTGCGTAGCTCCCGAACTTCCATTTTTCTCGAGCAATATAAATTTTTTAGATCCAAAACCACCAGAGACACCTTTATTATGATGTATCCAATGTAAACGTTTCCAAGAACGGCTTCGTTCTCAAAAAAATACCTATCAAATCGTGTTTGCACCTTGAAAACATCCTTTGAAGCTTATTTCGTTAGTAGCTCCCAAACTTGCATTTTTTTCTCAAGCAATATAAATTTTGTAGATCCAAAACCCCCACACACTCCTTTATTATGATGTATCCAATGTAAAAGTCTCCAAGAACGGCTTTGTTTGCATCAAAACACCTACCAAATCGTATTTGTACCTTGAAAAGCTCATTTAAATCTCATTTCGTGCGTAGCTCCCGAACTTGCATTTTTCTCGAGCAATATAATTTTTTTAGATCCAAAACCACCAGAAACTCCTTTATTATGATGTATTAATGTAAGAGTTTCCAAGCACGGTATCGTTCTCATCAAAATACCTACCAAATCGTGTTTGCACCATGAAAAGCTCATTTGAACCTCATTTCGTGCGTAGCTTCCGAACTTGCATTTTTCTCGAACAGTATAAATTTTTTAGATTCAAAACCACCACACACTCCTGTATTATGATCTATGCAATGTAAAATTTTCCAAGAATGGCTTTTTTTCGCATCAAAATACCTATCAAATCGTGTTTGCATCTTGAAAAGCTCATTTGAAGCTCATTTCGTGCGTAGCTCCCGAACTTACATTTTTCTCGAGCAATATAAATTTTTTAGATCCAAAACCACCAGAGACACCTTTATTATGATGTATCCAATGTAAACGTTTCCAAGAACGGCTTCGTTCTCAAAAAAATACCTATCAAATCGTGTTTGCACCTTGAAAACATCCTTTGAAGCTTATTTCGTTAGTAGCTCCCAAACTTGCATTTTTTTCTCAAGCAATATAAATTTTGTAGATCCAAAACCCCCACACACTCCTTTATTATGATGTATCCAATGTAAAAGTCTCCAAGAACGGCTTTGTTTGCATCAAAACACCTACCAAATCGTATTTGTACCTTGAAAAGCTCATTTAAATCTCATTTCGTGCGTAGCTCCCGAACTTGCATTTTTCTCTAGCAATATAAATTTTGTAGTTCTGAAACCATCACACACTCCTTTATTTGATGTATCCAATGTTAAAGTTTCCAAGAACGGCTTTGTTCGCATCAAAATACCTACCAAATCGTGTTTGCAACTTGAAAAACTCATTTAAAGCTCATTTCATGCTTAGCTCCCGAACTTGCATTTTACTCGAGCAATATAAACTTTTTAGATCCAAAACTACCAGAAACTCCTTTATTATGATGTATTAATGTAAAAATTTCCAAGAACGGTATCGTTCTCATCAAAATACCTACCAAACCGTGTTTGCACCATGAAAAGCTCATTTGAAGCTCATTTCGTGCGTAGCTTTCGAACTTGCATTTTTCTCGAGCAATATAAATTTTTTAGATTCAAAACCACCACACACTCCTTTATTATTATCTATGCAATGTAAAATTTTCCAAGAACGGCTTTGTTCGCATCAAAATACCTACCAAATCGTGTTTGCACCTTGAAAAGCTCATTTGAAGCTCATTTGAAGCTCATTTTGTGCGTAGCTTTCGAACTTGCATTTTTCTAGAGCAATTAAAATTTTTTAGATACAAAACCACCAGAAATTCCTTTATTATGATGTATTAATGTAAAAGTTTCCAAGAACGGTATCGTTCTCATCAAAATACCTACCAAATTGTGTTTGCACCATGAAAAGCTTATTTGAAGCTCATTTCATGCGTAGCTTCCGAACTTGCATTTTTCTCGAGCAATATAAGTTTTTTAGATTCAAAACCACCACACACTCCTTTATTATGATCTATGCAATGTAAAATTTTCCAAGAACGGCTTTGTTCGCATCAAAATACCTACCAAATCGTGTTTGCACCTTGAAAAGCTCATTTGAAGCTCATTTCGTGCGTAGCTCCCGAACTTGCATTTTTCTCGAGCAATATAAATTTTTTAGATCCAAAACCACCAGAGACTCCTTTATTATGATGTATCCAATGTAAGAGTTTCCAAGAACGGCTTCGTTCTCATAAAAATACCTACCAAATCGTGTTTGCACCTTGAAAACATCCTTTGAAGCTCATTTCGTTAGTAGCTCCCAAACTTGCATTTTTCTCAAGCAATATAAATTTTGTAGATCCAAAACCCCCACACACTCCTTTATTATGATGTATCCAATGTAAAAGTTTCCAAGAACGGCTTTGTTTGCATCAAAACACCTACCAAATCGTATTTGTACCTTGAAAAGCTCATTTAAATCTCATTTCGTGCGTAGCTCCCGAACTTGCATTTTTCTCTAGCAATATAAATTTTGTAGTTCTGAAACCATCACACACTCCTTTATTATGATGTATCCAATGTTAAAGTTTCCAAGAACGGCTTTGTTCGCATCAAAATACCTACCAAATCGTGTTTGCAACTTGAAAAACTCATTTGAAGCTCATTTCATGCATAGCTCCCGAACTTGCATTTTACTCGAACAATATAAATGTTTTAGATCCAAAACCACTAGAAACTCCATTATTATGATGTATCCAATGTAAAAGTTTCCAATAACGGCTTTGTTCGCATCAAAATACCTATCAAATCGTGTTTTCACCTTGAAAAGCTCATTTGAAGCTCATTTCGTGAGTAGCTCCCGAACCTTCAATTTTTTCGAGCAAAATACATTTTGTAGATCTAAAACCACCGGACACTCTTTTATTATGATTTATCCAATGTAAAAGTTTCCAAGAACGGCTTCGTTCTCATCAAAATACCTACCAAATCGTGTTTGCACCTTGAAAATCTCATTTGAAGCTCATTTCGTGGGTAGCTCCCGAACTTGCATTTTTCTCGAGCAATATAAATTTTTTAGATCCAAAACCTCCAGAAACTCCTTTATTATGATGTATTAATGTAAAAGTTTCCAAGCACGGTATCGTTCTCATCAAAATACCTACCAAATCGTGTTTGCACCATGAAAAGCTCATTTGAAACTCTTTTCGTGCGTAGCTTCCGAACTTGCATTTTTCTCGAGCAGTATAAATTTTTTAGATTCAAAACCACAACACACTACTTTGTTATGATCTATGCAATGTAAAATTTTCCAAGAACGGCTTTGTTTGCATCAAAACACCTACCAAATCGTATTTGTACCTTGAAAAGCTCATTTAAATCTCATTTCGTGCGTAGCTCCCGAACTTGCATTTTTCTCTAGCAATATAAATTTTGTAGTTCTGAAACCATCACACACTCCTTTATTTGATGTATCCAATGTTAAAGTTTCCAAGAACGGCTTTGTTCGCATCAAAATACCTACCAAATCGTGTTTGCAACTTGAAAAACTCATTTAAAGCTCATTTCATGCTTAGCTCCCGAACTTGCATTTTACTCGAGCAATATAAACTTTTTAGATCCAAAACTACCAGAAACTCCTTTATTATGATGTATTAATGTAAAAATTTCCAAGAACGGTATCGTTCTCATCAAAATACCTACCAAACCGTGTTTGCACCATGAAAAGCTCATTTGAAGCTCATTTCGTGCGTAGCTTTCGAACTTGCATTTTTCTCGAGCAATATAAATTTTTTAGATTCAAAACCACCACACACTCCTTTATTATTATCTATGCAATGTAAAATTTTCCAAGAACGGCTTTGTTCGCATCAAAATACCTACCAAATCGTGTTTGCACCTTGAAAAGCTCATTTGAAGCTCATTTGAAGCTCATTTTGTGCGTAGCTTTCGAACTTGCATTTTTCTAGAGCAATTAAAATTTTTTAGATACAAAACCACCAGAAATTCCTTTATTATGATGTATTAATGTAAAAGTTTCCAAGAACGGTATCGTTCTCATCAAAATACCTACCAAATTGTGTTTGCACCATGAAAAGCTTATTTGAAGCTCATTTCATGCGTAGCTTCCGAACTTGCATTTTTCTCGAGCAATATAAGTTTTTTAGATTCAAAACCACCACACACTCCTTTATTATGATCTATGCAATGTAAAATTTTCCAAGAACGGCTTTGTTCGCATCAAAATACCTACCAAATCGTGTTTGCACCTTGAAAAGCTCATTTGAAGCTCATTTCGTGCGTAGCTCCCGAACTTGCATTTTTCTCGAGCAATATAAATTTTTTAGATCCAAAACCACCAGAGACTCCTTTATTATGATGTATCCAATGTAAGAGTTTCCAAGAACGGCTTCGTTCTCATAAAAATACCTACCAAATCGTGTTTGCACCTTGAAAACATCCTTTGAAGCTCATTTCGTTAGTAGCTCCCAAACTTGCATTTTTCTCAAGCAATATAAATTTTGTAGATCCAAAACCCCCACACACTCCTTTATTATGATGTATCCAATGTAAAAGTTTCCAAGAACGGCTTTGTTTGCATCAAAACACCTACCAAATCGTATTTGTACCTTGAAAAGCTCATTTAAATCTCATTTCGTGCGTAGCTCCCGAACTTGCATTTTTCTCTAGCAATATAAATTTTGTAGTTCTGAAACCATCACACACTCCTTTATTATGATGTATCCAATGTTAAAGTTTCCAAGAACGGCTTTGTTCGCATCAAAATACCTACCAAATCGTGTTTGCAACTTGAAAAACTCATTTGAAGCTCATTTCATGCATAGCTCCCGAACTTGCATTTTACTCGAACAATATAAATGTTTTAGATCCAAAACCACTAGAAACTCCATTATTATGATGTATCCAATGTAAAAGTTTCCAATAACGGCTTTGTTCGCATCAAAATACCTATCAAATCGTGTTTTCACCTTGAAAAGCTCATTTGAAGCTCATTTCGTGAGTAGCTCCCGAACCTTCAATTTTTTCGAGCAAAATACATTTTGTAGATCTAAAACCACCGGACACTCTTTTATTATGATTTATCCAATGTAAAAGTTTCCAAGAACGGCTTCGTTCTCATCAAAATACCTACCAAATCGTGTTTGCACCTTGAAAATCTCATTTGAAGCTCATTTCGTGGGTAGCTCCCGAACTTGCATTTTTCTCGAGCAATATAAATTTTTTAGATCCAAAACCTCCAGAAACTCCTTTATTATGATGTATTAATGTAAAAGTTTCCAAGCACGGTATCGTTCTCATCAAAATACCTACCAAATCGTGTTTGCACCATGAAAAGCTCATTTGAAACTCTTTTCGTGCGTAGCTTCCGAACTTGCATTTTTCTCGAGCAGTATAAATTTTTTAGATTCAAAACCACAACACACTACTTTGTTATGATCTATGCAATGTAAAATTTTCCAAGAACGGCTTTTTTCGCATCAAAATACCTACCAAATCGTGTTTGCACCTTGAAAAGCTAATTTGAAGCTCATTTCGTGCGTAGCTCCCGAACTTGCATTTTTCTAGAGCAATATAATTTTTTTAGATCCAAAACCACCAGAGACACCTTTATTATGATGTATCCAATGTAATAGTTTCCAAGAACAGCTTCGTTCTCATAAAAATACCTACCAAATCGTGTTTGCACCTTGAAAACATCCTTTGTAGCTCATTTCGTGAGTAGCTCTCGAACTTGCATTTTTCTCAAGCAATATAAATTTTGTAGATCCAAAACCCCTACACACTCCTTTATTATGATGTATCCAATGTAAAAGTTTCCAAGAACGGCTTTGTTTGCTTCAAAACACCTACCAAATCGTATTTGTACCTTGAAAAGCTCATTTAAATCTCATTTCGTGCGTAGCTCCCGAACTTGCATTTTTCTCTAGCAATATAAATTTTGTAGATCGGAAACCATCACACACTCCTTTATTATGATGTATCCAATGTTAAAGTTTCTAAGAACGGCTTTGTTCGCATCAAAATACCTACCAAATCGTGTTTGCAACTTGAAAAGCTCATTTGAAGCTCATTTCATGCATAGCTCCCGAATTTGCATTTTACTCGAACAATATAAATGTTTTAGATCCAAAACTATTAGAAACTCCTTTATTACTATGTATCCAATGTAAAAGTTTCCAAGAACGGCTTTGTTCGCATCAAAATACCTATCAAATCGTGTTTTCACCTTGAAAAGCTCATTTGAAGCTCATTTCGTGAGTAGCTCACGAACCTTCAATTTTTTCGAGCAATATACATTTTGTAGATCCAAAACCACCGGACACTCTTTTATTATGATTTATCCAATGTAAAAGTTTCCAAAAACGGGTTCGTTCTCATAAAAATACCTACCAAATCGTGTTTGCACCTTGAAAATCTCATTTGAAGCTTATTTCGTGCGTAGCTCCCGAACTTGCATTTTTCTCGAGCAATATAAATTCTTTTGATCCAAAACCTCCAGAAACTTCTTTATTATGATGTATTAATGTAAAAGTTTCCAAGAACGGCTTCGTTCTCATAAAAATACCTACCAAATCGTGTTTGCACCTTGAAAACATCCTTTGAAGCTCATTTCGTTAGTAGCTCCCAAACTTGCATTTTTCTCAAGCAATATAAATTTTGTAGATCCAAAACCCCCACACACTCCTTTATTATGATGTATCCAATGTAAAAGTTTCCAAGAACGGCTTTGTTTGCATCAAAACACCTACCAAATCGTATTTGTACCTTGAAAAGCTCATTTAAATCTCATTTCGTGCGTAGCTCCCGAACTTGCATTTTTCTCTAGCAATATAAATTTTGTAGATCCGAAACCATCACACGCTCCTTTATTATGATGTATCCAATGTAAAAGTTTCCAAGAACGGCTTCGTTCCCTTCAAAATACCTACGAAATCGTGTTTGCACCTTGAAAAACTCATTTGAAGCTCATTTCGTGAGTAGCTCCCGAACTTGCATTTTTTTCAAGCAATATATATTTTCTAGATCCAAAACCACCAGACACTCCTCTATTATGATGTATCCAATGTAAAAGTTTCCAATAAAGGCTTTGTTCTCATCAAAATACCTACCAAATCGTGTTTGTACCTTGAAAATCTCATTTGAAGTTCATTTCGTGCGTAGCTCCCGAACTTGCATTTTTCTCAAGCAATATAAACTTTTTATATCCAAAACTACCAGAAACTCCTTTATTATGATGTATTAATGTAAAGGTTTCCAAGAACGGTATCGTTCTCATCAAAATACCTACCAAACCGTGTTTGCACCATGAAAAGCTCATTTGAAGCTCGTTTCGTGCGTAGCTTCCGAACTTACATTTTTCTCGAGCAATATAAATTTTGTAGATCCGAAACCATCACACACTCCTTTATTATGATGTATCCAATGTAAAAGTTTCAAAGAACGGCTTCGTTCTCATCAAAATACCTACGAAATCGTGTTTGCACCTTGTAAAGCTCATTTGAAGCTCATTTCGTGAGTAGCTCCCGAACTTGCATTTTTTTCGAGCAATATATATTTATTAGATCCAAAACCAGTGGACACTCCTTTATTATGATGTATCCAATGTAAAAGTTTTCAAGAACGGCTTCGTTCTCATTAAAATACCTACCAAATCGTGTTTGCACCTTCAAAAGATCCTTTGAAGCTCATTTCGTGCGTAGCTCCTAAACTTGCATTTTTCTCGAGAAATATAAATATTTTAGATCCAAAACCACCAGAAACTCCTTTATTATGATGTATTAATGTAAGAGTTTCCAAGAACGATATCGTTCTCATCAAAATACCTACCAAATCGTGTTTGCACCATGAAAAGCTCATTTGAAGCTCATTTCGTGAGTAGCTCCCGAACTTGCATTTTTTTCAAGCAATATATATTTTTTAGATCCAAAACCACCGGACACTCCTTTATTATGATGTATCCAATGTAAAAGTTTTGAAGAACGGCTTCGTTCTCATCAAAATACCTACCAAATCGTGTTTGCACCTTCAAAAGATCCTTGGAAGCTCATTTCGTGCGTAGCTCCTAAACTTGCATTTTTCTCGAGCAATATAAATATTATAGATCCAAAACCACCAGAAACTCCTTTATTATGATGTATTAATGTAAAATTTTCCAAGAACGGTATCGTTCTCATCAAAATACCTACCAAATCGTGTTTGCACCATGAAAAGCTCATTTGAAGCTCATTTCGTGCGTAGCTTCCGAACTTGCATTTTTCTCGAGCAATTTAAGTTTTTTAGATTCAAAACCACCACACACTCCTTTATTATGATCTATGCAATGTAAAATTTTCCAAGAACGTCTTCGTTCGCATCAAAATACCTACCAAATCGTGTTTGCACCTTGAAAAGCTCATTTGTAGCTCATTTCGTGCGTAGCTCCCGAACTTGCATTTTTCTCGAGCAATATAAATTTTTTATATCCAAAAACACTAGAAACTCCTTTATTATGATGTATCCAATGTAAAAGTTTCAAATAACGGCTTCGTTCCCTTCAAAATACCTACGAAATCGTGTTTGCACCTTGAAAAGCTCATTTGAAGCTCATTTCGTGAGTAGCTCCCGAACTTGCATTTTTTTCGAGCAATATATATTTTCTAGATCCAAAACCATCGGACACTCCTTTATTATGATGTATCCAATGTAAAAGTTTTCAAGAACGGCTTCGTTCTCATCAAAATACCTACCAAATCGTGTTTGCACCTTCAAAAGATCCTTTGAAGCTCATTTCGTGCGTAGCTCCTGAACTTGCATTTTTCTCGAACAATATAAATGTTTTAGATCCAAAACAACCAAAAACTCCTTTATTATGATGTATTAATGTAAAAGTTTCCAAGAACGGTATCGTTCTCATCAAAATACCTACCAAATCGTGTTTGCACCATGAAAAGCTCATTTGAAGCTCATTTCGTGCGTAGCTTCCGAACTTGCATTTTTCACGAGCAATATAAGTTTTTTAGATTCAAAACCACCACACACTCCTTTATTATGATCTATGCAATGTAAAATTTTCCAAGAACGGCTTCGTTCGCATCAAAATACCTACCAAATCGTGTTTGCACCTTGAAAAGCTCATTTGTAGCTCATTTCGTGCGTAGCTCCCGAACTTGCATTTTTCTCGAGCAATATAAATTTTTTAAATCCAAAACCACTAGAAACTCCTTTATTATGATGTATCCAATGTAAAAGTTTCCAAGAACGGCTTCGTTCCCTTCAAAATACCTACGAAATCGTGTTTGCACCTTGAAAAGCTCATTTGAAGCTCATTTCGTGAGTAGCTCCCGAACTTGCATTTTTTTCAAGCAATATATATTTTCTAGATCCAAAACCACCGGACACTCCTTTATTATGATGTATCCAATGTAAAAGTTTTCAAGAACGGCTTCGTTCTCATCAAAATACCTACCAAATCGTGTTTGCACCTTCAAAAGATCCTTTGAAGCTCATTTCGTGCGTAGATCCTGAACTTGCATTTTTCTCGAGCAATATAAATTTTTTAGATCCAAAACAACCAAAAACTCCCTTATTATGATGTATTAATGTTAAAGTTTCCAAGAACGGTATCGTTCTCATCAAAATACCTACCAAATCGTGTTTGCACCATGAAAAGCTCATTTGAAGCTCATTTCGTGCGTAGCTTCCGAACTTGCATTTTTCACGAGCAATATAAGTTTTTTAGATTCAAAACCACCACACACTCCTTTATTATGATCTATGCAATGTAAAATTTTCCAAGAACGGCTTCGTTCGCATCAAAATACCTACCAAATCGTGTTTGCACCTTGAAAAGCTCATTTGTAGCTCATTTCGTGCGTAGCTCCCGAACTTGCATTTTTCTCGAGCAATATAAATTTTTTAGATCCAAAACCACTAGAAACTCCTTTATTATGATGTATACAATGTAAAAGTTTCCAGGAACGGCTTCGTTCCCTTCAAAATACCTACGAAATCGTGTTTGCACCTTGAAAAGCTCATTTGAAGCTAATTTCGTGAGTAGCTCCCGAACTTGCATTTTTTTCAAGCAATATATATTATCTAGATCCAAAACCACCAGAAACTCCTTTATTATGATGTATCCAATGTAAAAGTTTCCAATAAAGGCTTTGTTCTCATCAAAATACCTACCAAATCGTGTTTGTACCTTGAAAATCTCATTTGAAGTTCATTTCGTGCGTAGCTCCCGAACTTGCATTTTTCTCAAGCAATATAAACTTTTTAGATCCAAAACTACCAGAAACTCCTTTATTATGATGTATTAATGTAAAAGTTTCCAAGAACGGTATCGTTCTCATCAAAATACCTACCAAACCGTGTTTGCACCATGAAAAGCTCATTTGAAGCTCATTTCGTGCGTAGCTTCCGAACTTACATTTTTCTCGAGCAATATAAATTTTGTAGATCCGAAACCATCACACACTCCTTTATTATGATGTATCCAATGTAAAAGTTTCCAAGAACGGCTTCGTTCTCATCAAAATACCTACGAAATCGTGTTTGCACCTTGTAAAGCTCATTTGAAGCTCATTTCGTGAGTAGCTCCCGAACTTGCATTTTTTTCAAGCAATATATATTTTTTAGATCCAAAACCACCGGACACTCCTTTATTATGATGTATCCAATGTAAAAGTTTTGAAGAACGGCTTCGTTCTCATCAAAATACCTACCAAATCGTGTTTGCACCTTCAAAAGATCCTTGGAAGCTCATTTCGTGCGTAGCTCCTAAACTTGCATTTTTCTCGAGCAATATAAATATTATAGATCCAAAACCACCAGAAACTCCTTTATTATGATGTATTAATGTAAAATTTTCCAAGAACGGTATCGTTCTCATCAAAATACCTACCAAATCGTGTTTGCACCATGAAAAGCTCATTTGAAGCTCATTTCGTGCGTAGCTTCCGAACTTGCATTTTTCTCGAGCAATTTAAGTTTTTTAGATTCAAAACCACCACACACTCCTTTATTATGATCTATGCAATGTTAAATTTTCCAAGAACGTCTTCGTTCGCATCAAAATACCTACCAAATCGTGTTTGCACCTTGAAAAGCTCATTTGTAGCTCATTTCATGCGTAGCTCCCGAACTTGCATTTTTCTCGAGCAATATAAATTTTTTAGATCCAAAACCACTAGAAACTCCTTTATTATGATGTATCCAATGTAAAAGTTTCCAAGAACGGCTTCTTTCCCTTCAAAATACCTACGAAATCGTGTTTGCACCTTGAAAAGCTCATTTGAAGCTCATTTCGTGAGTAGCTCCCGAACTTGCATTTTTTTCAAGCAATATATATTTTCTAGATCCAAAACCACCAGACACTCCTTTATTATGATGTATCCAATGTAAAAGTTTCCAATAAAGGCTTTGTTCTCATCAAAATACCTACCAAATCGTGTTTGTACCTTGAAAATCTCATTTGAAGTTCATTTCGTGCGTAGCTCCCGAACTTGCATTTTTCTCAAGCAATATAAACTTTTTTATTCCAAAACTACCAGAAACTCCTTTATTATGATGTATTAATGTAAAAGTTTCCAAGAACGGTATCGTTCTCATCAAAATACCTACCAAACCGTGTTTGCACCATGAAAAGCTCATTTGAAGCTCATTTCGTGCGTAGCTTCCGAACTTGCATTTTTCTCGAGCAATATAAATTTTTTGGATTCAAAACCACCACACACTCCTTTATTATTATCTATGCAATGTAAAATTTTCCAAGAACGGCTTTGTTCGCATCAAAATACCTACCAAATCGTGTTTGCATCTTGAAAAGCTCATTTGAAGCTCATTTCGTGCATAGCTCCCGAACTTGCATTTTTCTCGAGCAATATAAATTTTTTAGATCCAAAACCACCAGAGACTCCTTTATTATTATGTATCCAATGTAAAAGTTTCCAAGAACGGCTTCGTTCTCATAAAAATACCTACCAAATCGTGTTTGCACCTTGAAAACATCCTTTTAAGCTCATTTCGTGAGTAGCTTCGAACTTGCATTTTTCTCAAGCAATAAAAATTTTGTAGATCCAAAACCCCAACACAATTCTTTATTATGATGTATCCAATGTAAAAGTTTCCAAGAACGGCTTCGTTTGCATCAAAAACACCTACCAAATCGTATTTGTACCTTGAAAAGCTCATTTGAATCTCATTTCGTGCGTAGCTCCCAAACTTGCATTTTTCTCTAGCAATACAAATTTTGTAGATCTGAAACCATCACACACTCCTTTATTATGATGTATTCAATGTTAAAGTTTCCAAGAACGGCTTTGTTCGCATCAAAATACCTACGAAATCGTGTTTGCACCTTGAAAAGCTCATTTGAAGCTCATTTCCTGAGTAGCTTCCGAACTTGCATTTTTTTCTAGCAATATATATTTTCTTGATCCAAAACCACCGGACACTCGTGTATTATGATGTATCCAATGTAAAAGTTTCCAATAACGGCTTCGTTCTCATCAAAATATCTACCAAATCGTGTTTGTACCTTAAAAATCTCATTTGAAGCTCATTTCGTGCGTAGCTCCCGAACTTGCATTTTTCTCGAGCAATTAAAATGTTTTAGATCCAAAACCACCAGAAACTCCTTTATTATAATGTATCCATGTAAAATTTTCCAAGAACGGCTTTGTTCGCATCAAAATACCTATCAAATTGTGTTTGCACCTTGAAAAGCTCATTTGAAGCTCATTTCGTGAGTAGCTCCCGAACCTTCAATTTTTTTGAGCAATATACATTTTGTAGATCCAAAACCACCGGACACTCTTTTATTATGATTTATCAAATGTAAAAGTTTCCAAGAACGGCTTCGTTCTCATCAAAATACCTACCAAATCGTGTTTGCACCTTGAAAATCTCATTTGAAGCTCATTTCGTGGGTAGCTCCCGAACTTGCATTTTTCTCGAGCAATATAAATTTTTTAGATCCAAAACCACCAGAAACTCCTTTATTATGATGTATTAATGTAAGAGTTTCCAAGCACGGTATCGTTCTCATCAAAATACCTACCAAATCGTGTTTGCACCATGAAAAGCTCATTTGAACCTCATTTCGTGCGTAGCTTCCGAACTTGCATTTTTCTCGAGCAGTATAAATTTTTTAGATTCAAAACCACCACACACTCCTTTATTATGATCTATGCATTGTAAAATTTTCCAAGAATACCTTTTTTTCGCATCAAAATACCTACCAAATCGTGTTTGCATCTTGAAAAGCTCATTTGAAGCTCATTTCGTGCGTAACTCCCGAACTTACATTTTTCTCGAGCAATATAAATTTTTTAGATCCAAAACCACCAGAGACACCTTTATTATGATGTATCCAATGTAAACGTTTCCAAGAACGGCTTCGTTCTCATAAAAATACCTACCAAATCGTGTTTGCACCTTGAAAACATCCTTTGAAGCTCATTTCGTTAGTAGCTCCCAAACTTGCATTTTTCTCAAACAATATAAATTTTGTAGATCCAAAACCCCCACACACTCCTTTATTATGATGTATCCAATGTAAAAGTTTCCAAGAACGGCTTTGTTTGCATCAAAACACCTACCAAATGATATTTGTACCTTGAAAAGCTCATTTAAATCTCATTTCGTGCGTAGCTCCCGAACTTGCATTTTTCTCTAGCAATATAAATCTTGTAGTTCTGAAACCATCACACACTCCTTTATTATGATGTATCCAATGTTAAAGTTTCCAAGAACGGCTTTGTTCGCATCAAAATACCTACCAAATAGTGTTTTCAACTTGAAAAACTCATTTGAAGCTCATTTCATGCATAGCTCCCGAACTTGCATTTTACTCGAACAATATAAATGTTTTAGATCCAAAACCACTAGAAACTCCATTATTATGATGTATCCAATGTAAAAGTTTCCAAGAACGGCTTTGTTCGCATCAAAATACCTATCAAATCGTGTTTTCACCTTGAAAAGCTCATTTGAAGCTCATTTCGTGAGTAGCTCCCGAACCTTCAATTTTTTCGAGCAATATACATTTTGTAGATCTAAAACCACCGGACACTCTTTTATTATGATTTATCCAATGTAAAAGTTTCCAAGAACGGCTTCGTTCTCATCAAAATACCTACCAAATCGTGTTAGCACTTTGAAAATCTCATTTGAAGCTCATTTCGTGGGTAGCTCCCGAACTTGCATTTTTCTCGAGCAATATAAATTTTTTAGATCCAAAACCTCCAGAGACTCCTTTATTATGATGTATCCAATGTAAGAGTTTCCAAGAACGGCTTCGTTCTCATCAAAATACCTACCAAATCGTGTTTGCACCATGAAAAGCTCATTTGAAGCTCTTTTCGTGCGTAGCTTCCGAACTTGAATTTTTCTCGAGCAATATAAATTTTTTAGATTCAAAACCACCACACACTCCTTTATTATGATCTATGGAATGTAAAATTTTCCAAGAACGGCTTTGTTCGCATGAAAATATCTAACAAATCGTGTTTGCACCTTGAAAAGCTCATTTGAACCTCATTTCGTGCGTTGCTCCCGAACTTGCATTTTTCTCAAGCAATATAAAATTTTTAGATCCAAAACCACTAGAGACTCCTTTATTATGATGTATCCAATGTAAAAGTTTCCAAAAACGGCTTTGTTCTCATCAAAATACCAACCAAATCGTGTTTGCACATTGAAAATATCATTTGAAGCTCATTTCGTGCGTAGCTCCCGAACTTGCATTTTTCTCGAGCAATATAAATTTTCTAGATCCAAAACCACCAGAAACTCCTTCATTATTTTGTATCTAATGTAAGAGTTTCCAAGAACGGCTTCGTTCTCTTCAAAATACCTACCAAATCGTGTTTGCTCCTTGAAAAGCTCATTTAAAGCTCATTTCGTGTGTAGCTACCGAACTTGCATTTTTCTCGAGCAATACAAATTTTTTAGATTCAAAACCACTAGAGACTCCTTTATTATGATGTATCCAATGTAAAAGTTTCCAAGAACGGCATTGTTCTCATCAAAATACCAACCAAATCGTGTTTGCACATTGAAAATGTCATTTGAAGCTCATTTCGCGCGTAGCTCCCGAACTTGCATTTTTCTCGAGCAATATAAATTTTTTAGATTCAAAACCACCACACACTCCTTTATTATGATGCATCCAATATAAAAGTTTTCAAGAACGGCTTCGTTCTCATAAAAATACCTAACAAATCGTGTTTGCACCTTGAAAAGCTCATTTGAAGCTCATTTCCTGCGTAGCTCACGAACTTGCATTTTTCTCGAGCCATATAAATTTTTTAGATCCAAAACCACCAGAAACTTCTTCATTATGATGTATCCAATGTAAAAGTTTTCAAGTACGGCTTCGTTCTCATCAAAATACCTACCAAATCGTGTTTGCACCTTCAAAAGATCCTTTGAAGCTCATTTCGTAAGAAGCTCCCGAACTTGCATTTTTCTCAAGCAATATAAATTTTCTAGATCCAAAACCACCACACACTTCTTTATTATGATATATCCAATATAAAAGTTTCCAAGAACGGCCTCGTTCTTATCAAAATACCTACCAAATCGTGTTTGCACCTTGAAAAGCTCATTTGAAGCTCATTTCGTGCGTAGCTCACGAACTTGCATTTTTCTCGAACAATACAAATTTTTTAGATTCAAAACCACCACACACTACTTTATTATGATGTATCCATGTAAAATTTTTCAAGAGCGGCTTTCTTCGCATCAAAATACCTACCAAATCGTTTTTGCACCTTGAAAAGCTTATTTGAAGCTCATTTCGTGAGTAGCTCCCGAACCTGTAATTTTTTCGAGCAATATACATTTTGTAGATCCAAAACCACCGGACACTCCTTTATTATGATGTATCCAATGTAAAAGTTTCCAAGAACGGCTTCGTTCTCATCTAAATACCTATCAAATCGTGTTTGCAACTTGAAAAGGTCATTTGAAGCTCATTTCGTGCGTACCTCCCGAACTTGCATTTTTCTCGAGCAATATAAATTTTTTAGATCCAAAATTACCACACACTCCTCCTTTATTATGATGTATCCAATGTAAAGGTTTCCAAGAACGGCTTTATGCTCGTAAAAATACCTACCAAATCATGATTGCACCTTGAAAAGCTTGTTTGAAGCTCATTTCGTGCATAGCTCCCGAACTTGCATTTTTCTCGAGCAATATAAATTTTCTAAATCCAAAACCACCAGACACTTCTTTATTATGATGTATCCAATAAAAAAGTTTCCAAGAACGGCTTCGTTCTCATCAAAATACCTACCAAATCGTGTTTGCACCATGAAAAGCTCATTTAAAGCTCATTTCGTACGTAGCTTTCGAACTTGAATTTTTCTCGAGCAATATAAATTTTTTAGATTCAAAACCACCACACACTCCTTTATTATGATCTATGCAATGTAAAATTTTCCAAGAACGGCTTTATTCGCATGAAAATACCTAACAAATCGTGTTTGCACCTTCAAAAGCTCATTTGAACCTCATTTCGTGCGTTGCTCCCGAACTTGCATTTTTCTAAAGCAATAAAAATTTTTTAGATCCAAAACCACTAGAGACTCCTATTATGATGTATCCAATGTAAAAGTTTCCAAGAACGGCTTTGTTCTCATCAAAATACCTACCAAATCAAGTTTGCACATTGAAAATGTCATTTGAAGCTCATTTCGTGCGTAGCTCCCGAACTTGCATTTTTCTCGAGCAATACAAATTTTTTAGATTCAAAACCACCATACACTGCTTTATTATGGTGTATCGAATGTAAAATTTTTAAAGAACGACTTTCTTCGCATCAAAATACCTACCAAATCGTGTTTGCACCTTGAAAAGCTCATTTGAAGCTCATTTCGTGCGTAGCTCCCGAACTTGCATTTTTCTCGAGCAATTAAAATTTTTTAGATCCAAAACCACCAGAAACTCCTTTATTATGATGTATCCATGTAAAATTTTCCAAGAACGGCTTTGTTCGCATCAAAATACCTATCAAATCGTGTTGGCACCTTGAAAAGCTTATTTAAACTCATTTCGTGAGTAGCTCCCGAACTTGTAATTTTTTCGAGCAATATACATTTTGTAGATCCAAAACCACCGGACACTCCTTTATTATGATGTATCCAATGTAAAAGTTTCCAAGAACGGCTTCGATCTCATCTAAATACCTATCAAATCGTGTTTGCAACTTGAAAAGGTCATTTGAAGCTCATTTCGTGCGTACCTCCCGAACTTGCATTTTTCTCGAGCAATATAAATTTTTTAGATCCAAAATTACCACACGCTCCTCCTTTATTATGATGTATCCAATGTAAAGGTTTCCAAGAACGGCTTTATGCTCGTTAAAATACCTACCAAATCATGATTGAACCTTGAAAAGCTTGTTTGAAGCTCATTTCGTGCATAGCTCCCGAACTTGCAATTTTCTCGAGCAATATAAATTTTCTAAATCCAAAACCACCAGACACTTCTTTATTATGATGTATCCAATAAAAAAGTTTCCAAGAACGGCTTCGTTCTCATCAAAATACCTACCAAATCGTGTTTGCACCATGAAAAGCTCATTTAAAGCTCATTTCGTACGTAGCTTTCGAACTTGAATTTTTCTCGAGCAATATAAATTTTTTAGATTCAAAACCACCACACACTCCTTTATTATGATCTATGCAATGTAAAATTTTCCAAGAACGGCTTTGTTCGCATGAAAATACCTAACAAATCGTGTTTGCACCTTCAAAAGCTCATTTGAACCTCATTTCGTGCGTTGCTCCCGAACTTGCATTTTTCTAAAGCAATATAAATTTTTTGGATCCAAAACCACTAGAGACTCCTTTATTATGATGTATCCAATGTAAAAGTGTCCAAGAACGGCTTTGTTCTCATCAAAATACCTACCAAATCGTGTTGGCACATTGAAAATGTTATTTGAAGCTCATTTCATGCGTAGCTCCCGAACTTGCATTTTTCTCGAGCAATACAAATTTTTTAGATTCAAAACCACCATACACTCCTTTATTATGGTGTATCGAATGTAAAATTTTTAAAGAACGGCTTTGTTCGCATCAAAATACCTATCAAATCAAGTTTGCACCTTGAAAAGCTTATTTGAAGCTCATTTCGTGAGTAGCTCCCGAACCTGTAATTTTTTCGAGCAATATACATTTTGTAGATCTAAAACCACCGGACACTCTTTTATTATGATTTATCCAATGTAAAAGATTCCAAGAACGGCTTCGTTCTCATCAAAATACCTACCAAATCGTGTTTGCACCTTGAAAAGGTCATTTGAAGCTCATTTCGTGCGTAGTTCCCGAACTTGCATTTTTCTCGAGCAATATAAATTTTTTAGATCCAAAACTACCACACACTCCTCCTTTATTATGATGTATCCAATGTAAAGGTTTCCAAGAACGGCATTATGCTCGTCAAAATACCTACCAAATCATGTTTGCACCTTGAAAAGCTCGTTTGAAGCTCATTTCGTGCATAGCACCCGAACTTGCATTTTTCTCGAGCAATTAAAATTTTTTAGATCCAAAACCACGAGAAACTCCTTTATTATGATGTATCCATGTAAAATTTTCCAAGAACGGCTTTGTTCGCATCAAAATACCTATCAAATCGTGTTTGCACCTTGAAAAACTCATTTGAAGCTCGTTTCGTGAGTAGCTCCCGAACCTGTAATTTTTTCGAGCAATATACATTTTGTAGATCCAAAACAACCGGACACTCCTTTATTTTGATGTATCCAATATAAAAGTTTCCAAGAACGGCTTTGTTCTTATCAAAATACCTACCAA
Source organism: Schizonepeta tenuifolia (assembly GCA_029490685.1). Taxonomy (NCBI): domain Eukaryota; kingdom Viridiplantae; phylum Streptophyta; class Magnoliopsida; order Lamiales; family Lamiaceae; genus Schizonepeta; species Schizonepeta tenuifolia. The sequence continues at coordinate 711,062 of JANLIY010000020.1, forward strand.
ATCGTGTTTGCACCTTGAAAAGCTCATTTGAAGCTCATTTCGTGTGTAGCTCCCGAACTTGCATTTTTCTCGAGCCATATAAATTTTTTAGATCCAAAACCACCAGAAACTCCTTCATTATGATGTTTCCAATGTAAAAGTTTCCAAGAACGGTATCGTTCTCATCAAAATACCTACCAAATCGTATTTGCACCATGAAAAGCTCATTTGAAGCTCATTTCGTGCGTAGCTTCCGAACTTGCATTTTTCTCGAGCAATATAAATTGTTTAGATCCAAAACCACCAGAAACTTCTTCATTATGATGTATCAAATGTAAAAGTTTCCAAAAACGGCTTCGTTCTCATCAAAATACCTACCAAATCGTGTTTGCACGTTCAAAAGATTCTTTGAAGCTCATTTCGTGAGTAGCTCCCGAACTTGCATTTTTCTCAAGCAATATAAATTTTCTAGATCCAAAACCACCACACACTTTTTTATTATGATGTATTAATATAAAGGTTTCCAAGAACGGCTTCGTTCTCATCAAAATACCTACCAAATCGTGTTTGCACCTTGAAAAGCTCATTTGAAGCTCATTTCGTGCGTAGCTCCCGAGCTTGCATTTTTCTCGAGCAATACAAATTTTTTAGATTCAAACCACCACACACTCCTTTATTATGATGTATCCATGTAAATTTTTTCAAGAACGGCCTTCTTCGCATCAAAATACCTACCAAATTATTTTTGCACCTTGAAAAGCTCATTTGAAGCTCATTTACTGCATAGCTCCAGAACTTGCATTTTTCTCGAGCAATATACATTTTGTAGATCCAAAACCACTGGACACTCCTGTATTATGATTTATCCAATGTAAAAGTTTCCAAGAACGGATTTGTTCTCATCAAAATACCTACCAAATCGTGTTTGCACATTGAAAATGTCATTTGAAGCTCATTTCGTGCGTAGCTCCCGAACTTGCATTTTGCTCGAGCAATATAAATTTTTTAGATCCAAAACCACCAGAAATTCCTTTATTATGATGTATCCAATGTAAAGGTTTCCAAGAACGGTATCGTTCTCATCAAAATACCTACCAAATCGTGTTTGAACCATGAAAAGCTCATTTGAAGCTCATTTCGTGCGTAGCTTCCGAACTTGCATTTTTCTCGAGCAATATAAATTTTTTAGATTCAAAACCACCACACACTCCTTTATTATGATCTATGCAATGTAAAATTTTACAAGAACGGCTTTGTTCGCATGAAAATACCTAACAATTCGTGTTTGCACCTTGAAAAGCTCATTTGAACCTCATTTCGTGCGTTACTCCCGAACTTGCATTTTTCTCGAGCAATACAAATTTTTTAGATTCAAAACCACCATACACTCCTTTATTATGGTGTATCGAATGTAAAATTTTTAAAGAACGACTTTCTTCGCATCAAAATACCTACCAAATCGTTTTTGCACCTTGAAAAGCTCATTTGAAGCTCATTTCGTGCGTAGCTCCCGAACTTGCATTTTTCTCGAGCAATATAAATTTTTTAGATCCAAAATTACCACACACTCCTCCTTTATTATGATGTATTCAATGTAAAGGTTTCCAAGAACGGCTTTATGCTCGTCAAAATACCTACCAAATCATGCTTGAACCATGAAAAGCTCATTTGAAGCTCATTTCGTGCGTAGCTTCCGAACTTGCATTTTTCTCGTGCAATATAAATTTTTTAGATTCAAAACCACCACACACTCCTTTATTATGATCTATGCAATGTAAAATTTTCCAAGAACGGGTTTGTTCGCATCAAAATACCTACCAAATCCTGTTTGCACCTTGAAAAGCTCATTTGAACCTCATTTCACGCGTTGCTCCCGAACTTGCATTTTTCTCAAGTAATATAAATTTTTTAGATCCAAAACCACTAGAGACTCCTTTATTATGATGTATCCAATGTAAAAGTTTCCAAGAACGGCTTTATTCTCATCAAAATACCTACCAAATCGTGTTTGCACCTTGAAAAGCTCATTTGAAGCTCATTTCGTGCGTAGCTCCCGAACTTGCATTTTTCTCGAGCAATACAAATTTTTTAGATTCAAAACCACCACACACTCCTTTATTATGATGTATCAAATGTAAAATTTTTCAAGAACGACTTTCTTCGCATCAAAATACCTACCAAATCGATTTTGCACCTTGAAAAGCTCATTTGAAGCTCATTTCGTGCGTAGCTCCCGAACTTGCATTTTTCTCGAGCAATTAAAATTTTTTAGATCCAAAACCACCAGAAACTCCTTTATTATGATGTATCCATGTAAAAATTTCCAAGAACGGCTTTGTTCGCATCAAAATACCTATCAAATCGTGTTTGCACCTTGAAAAGCTCATTTGAAGCTCATTTCGTGAGTAGCTCCCGAACCTGTAATTTTTTCGAGCAATATACATTTTGTAGATTCAAAACCACCGGACACACATTTATTACGATGTATCCAATGTAAAAGTTTCTAAGAACGGCTTCGTTCTCATCAAAATACCTACCAAATCGTGTTTGCACTTTCAAAAGGTCATTTGAAGCTCATTTCGTGCGTAGCTCCCGAACTTGCATTTTTCTCGAGCAATATAAATTTTTTAGATTCAAAATTACCACACACTCCTCCTTTATTATGATGTATCCAATGTAAAGGTTTCCAAGAACGGCTTTATGCTCGTCAAAATACCTACCAAATCATGTTTGCACCTTGAAAAGCTCGTTTGAAGCTCATTTCGTGCATAGCTCCCGAACTTGCATTTTTCTCGAGTAATTAAATTTTTTTAGATCCAAAACCACTAGAAACTCCTTGATTATGATGTATCCATGTAAAATTTTCCAAGAACGGCTTTGTTCACATCAAAATACCTATCAAATCGTGTTTGCACCTTGAAAAACTCATTTGAAGCTCGTTTCGTGAGTAGCTCCCGAACCTGTAATTTTTTCGAGCAATATACATTTTGTAGATCCAAAACAACCGGACACTCCTTTATTTTGATGTATCCAATATAAAAGTTTCCAAGAACGGCTTCGTTCTTATCAAAATACCTACCAAATCGTATTTGCACCTCGAAAAGCTCATTTGAAGCTCATTTCGTGCATAGCTCCCGAACTTACATTTTTCTCGAGCCATATAAATTTTTTAGATCCAAAACCACCAGAAACTCCTCTATTATGATGTATGTCACAGCCCCAAATCCCGAGAGACGGCAGAAGCCGGGATGCGACTGGGGTTGGATTAAAGAAGCGGGGAAGAAGGGGGCTAATTGACTAAACATACATGAAAAACATCGATAAATAATAAAGAGTTAATCCCTAAGGATTACTCGACAAAAGTACAATAAAGAAGCTAAGTTCATATTTACAGACTTAGACTACAGAGTATTGTTCAAAAGTACATCTCAAAAAAAAATACAGAGTTTAGCAGCGGAAGGGTTCTAACTAAGCATCCTATCCTTTAACTCAACATCAACCGTCGCCGCTCACCGTCGCTTCAACCTGCACATTTAGAAACAATGCAGGGCTAAGTACAAACGTACTTAGTGGGCACGATGCTGAAATCATAATCATAAATATAGATAAATATGGCATTTTATAAGCGTAGCACATCGGAGTTTTATTGAAAGAATCCGTGTCTACTAAACATTTTCTGACTTTTTCTCTTAAATCACTCGCGCGAGCATTTTCTGACTAATGTTACGTTCAATCTTGACCAATTCTAATTCACCGTGGCTGGTACCCCTCAACAGGATATCACATACACCACAGGTTACAAAGTGCACTAACTCTGGAAAGCACTTAGCAGCTAACTCAGAGCCGATCGTTAGTTAATCTAGTTAGACTAACTCTAAATCTGGAAAACACGAATGTTGACTCAGATAGGTACAAGAGAACTCACATAAAACATAAAACAGTTCATGCCATAATATCACTTTGAAAACACAGATATCAAAGCGATAAAGAAAGATTTTCCGAGCATTGCTCGTTTTATTTTGTATATAAAAGCCCACCTTGATTTACAGAACTTAAAGCAAAAGCTTTCAACTTTGGATCTTCCGTCCTTTCTCTACAGTTGGCTTCCTCCTTCATCGTAAAATAAACATACTTAAAAACGGGTTGTAAAAGATAATCGAAGCAAGTTTTAGTTGTTTCATTCTTTAGGCATTTGCACGCTTACTAGATTCGTTTTACTTAAACGGAAAACAAGACTCGTACCAATCTCGTTTAGAACTCGGAAGATCTCATACTCGACTCTCGGGTCAGTAGAGAAGGTAGTCGATATCTTAATATGTCTTTAAAGATTAAAAGAAACTAAGTTGGAAAGAATCAACTTAGGCGATTTACGTTTTTCCGGCGCGATCCGACGTTACGGAAATCGAACGACGAAAAAAACGTTGCTCGGTACAAAATCGTCGCGATTCGATTTGGCCTAAAATTCTAACATACGAAACTTAATTGGAAAAATAAATTTACAAAATTTATTTTGACAAAAACTCGGGACGACACAGTCCGAGTTTCGTCCGGAAAAACATAAAAACGAACTTTCTCGGGCGTGTTCGTATCGCGATTTCGTGAACGTAAAAATCAGACGGTTTTCCGTTCTGAGTTTACGAACTAAAAACTTTTCGTACGTACTAACCCTAAATACAGTAGTCGTCTAGCTGACTTCTGTAATTTATTTTCAATAACGGATTCGACCGTTAGCCTTAGAATTCAAAAAAATTGTAAACTTAGGCGTGCAAAGCCATTTATTTGGTTTAACTTTAAAATTTTAAGAACGTAAGGAATTTACGGGGCATTATATCCTACCCCCCTTACGAAAAATTTCGTCCCGAAATTTGTATACCTTCTGCAAAAAGATGAGAATATCGCTCCTTCATCTTCTCCTCGAGTTCCCACGTGGCTTCTTCTTGCCCGTGATGGTTCCATAGCACTTTAACTATTGGTATCGATTTGGTTCTTAATTCTTGGACTTTTCTATCCAAAATTGATATCGGCTTTTCTTCATAACTTAGGTCAGATTCAAGAACTACGTCTTGCTGACTAATGACGTGCTTAGGATCATAAACATATTTTCTCAACTGAGAAACGTGAAAAACGTTATGAACGCTTCCTAGGCTTGGCGGTAAGGCCAATCTATAAGCGACGGGTCCCATTTTCTCGAGGATTTCATAAGGTCCTATAAACCTGGGTCTTAACTTACCCTTAACTCCGAACCTAAGGATTCCTTTGGTCGGGGATATCTCAAGGTTGGTTCGACGATCGTCGGTATACGACTTCTGTCAGCTCTGGGCCTTTTTCATTCTATCTCGAATCTGTCGAATTATCTCAATCATCTCATTGATCGCATCTGGGTCTAGGTTCTTTCTCTCACCTACTTCGTCCCAATAAAGCGGTGATCTACACTTTCTCCTTTATTATGATGTATTCAATGTAAAAGTTTCCAAGAACGGCTTTGTTCTCATCAAAATACCTACCAAATCGTGTTTGCACATTGAAAATGTCATTTGAAGCTCATTTCGTGCGTAGCTCCCGAACTTGCATTTTTCTCGAGCAATATAAATTTTTTAGATCCAAAAGCACCAGAAACTCCTTTATTATGATGTTTCCAATGTAAAAGTTTCCAAGAACGGTATCGTTCTCATCAAAATACCTACCAAATCGTGTTTGCACCATGAAAAGCTCATTTGAAGCTCATTTCGTGCGTAGCTTCAGAACTTGCATTTTTCTCGAGCAATATAAATTTTTTTGATTCAAAACCACCACACACTCCTTTATTATGATCTATGCAATGTAAAATTTTCCTAGAACGGGTTTGTTCGCATCAAAATACCTACCAAATCGTGTTTGCACCTTGAAAAGCTTATTTAAACCTCATTTCGTACGTTGCTCCCGAACTTGCATTTTTCTCGAGCAATATAAATTTTTTAGATCCAAAACCACCAGAGACTCCTTTATTATGATGTATCCAATGTAGAAGTTTCCAAGAACGGCTTCGTTCTCTTCAAAATACCTACCAAATCGTGTTTGCACCTTGAAAAGCTCATTTGAAGCTTATTTCGTGCGTAGCTCCTGAACTTTCATGTTTCTCGAGCCATATAAATTTTTTAAATCCAAAACCACCAGAAACTCCTTCAGTATGATGTATCCAATGTAAAAGTTTCCAAAAACGGCTTCGTTCTCATCAAAATACCTACCAAATCGTGTTTGCACCTTCAAAAGATCCTTTGAAGCTCATTTCGTGAGTAGCTCCCGAACTTGCATTTTTCTCAAGCAATATAAATTTTCTAGATCCAAAACCACCACACACTCTTTTATTATGATGTATCCATGTGAAATTTTTCAAGAACGGCTTTCTTCGCATCAAAATACCTACCAAATCGTTTTTGCACCTTGAAAAGCTCATTTGAAGCTCATTTCGTGCGTAGCTCCCGAACGAGCATTTTTCTCGAGCAATATAAATTTTTTAGATCGAAAACCACAGGATACTCCTTTATTGTGATATATCCAATGTAAAAATTTCCAAGAACGGCTTCATTCTCATCAAAATACCAACCAAATCGTGTGTGCACCTTGAAAATCTCATTTGAAGCTCATTTCATGAGTATCTCCCGAACTTGCATTTTTCTCGAGCAATACAAATTTTTTAGATCCAAAACAACCACACACTCCTTTATTATGATGTATCAAATGTAAAATTTTCCAAGAACGGCTTTCTTCGCATCAAAATACCTACCAAATCGTGTTTGCACCTTGAAAAGTTCATTTGAAGCTCATTTCGTGCGTCGCTACCGAATTTGCATTTTTCTCGAGCAATATAAATTTTCTATATCAAAAACCAACAGACACTCTTGTATTATTAACCAATGTAAAAGTTTTCAAGAACGATATCGTTCTCATCAAAATACCTACCAAATCGTGTTTGCACCATGAAAAATTCATTTGAAGCTCATTTCGTGCGTAGCTTCCGAACTTGCATTTTTCTCGAGCAATATAAATTTTTTAGATTCAAAACCACCACACACTCCTTTATTATGATCTATGCAATGTAAAATTTTCCAAGAACGGGTTTGTTCGCATCAAAATACCTACCAAATCGTGTTTGCACCTTGAAAAGCTCATTTGAACCTCATTTCGTACGTTGCTCCTGAACTTGCATTTTTCTCGAGCAATATAAATTTTTTAGATCCAAAACCACCAGAGACTCCTTTATTATGATGTATCCAATGTAAAACTTTCCAAGAACGGCTTCGTTCTCATCAAAATACCTACTAAATCGTGTTTGCTCCTTGAAAACATCCTTTAAAGCTCATTTCGTGAGTAGCTCCCGAACTTGCATTTTTCTCAAGCAATATAAATTTTGTAGATCCGAAACCCCCACACACTCCTTTATTATGATGTATCCAATGTAACAGTTTCCAAGAACGGCTTTGTTTGCATCAAAACACCTACCAAATCGTATTTGTACCTTGAAAAGCTCATTTGAATCTCATTTCGTGCGTAGCTCCCGAACATGTATTTTTCTCTAGCAATATATATTTTGAAGATCCGAAACCATCACACACTCCTTTATTACGATGTATCTAATGTAAAAGTTTCCAAGAACGGCTTTGTTCGCATCAAAATACCTACCAAATCGTGTTTGCACCTTGAAAAGCTCATTTGAAGCTCATTTCATGCGTAGCTCCCGAACTTGCATTTTTCTCGATCAATATAAAATTTTTAGATCCAAAACCACCAGAAACTCCTTTATTATGATGTATCCATTGTAAAAGTTCCAAGAACGGCTTCGTTCTCATCAAAATACCGACGAAATCGTGTTTGCACCTTGAAAAGCTCATTTGAAGCTCATTTCGTGAGTAGCTCCCGAACTTGCATTTTTTTCGAGCAATATATATTTTCTATATCCAAAACCACCGGACACTCCTTTATTATGATGTATACAATGTAAAAGTTTTCAAGAACGGCTTCGTTCTCATCAAAATACCTACCAAATCGTGTTTGCACCTTCAAAAGATCCTTTGAAGCTCATTTCGTGCGTAGCTCCCGAACTTTAATTTTTCTCGAGCAATATAAATTTTTTAGATGCAAAACCACCAAAAACTCCTTTATTATGCTATATCTAATGTAAAGGTTTCAAAGAACGGCTTTGTTCTCATTAATAGACCTACAAAATCGTGTTTGCACCTTGAAAAGCTCATTTGAAGCTCATTTCGTGAGTAGCTCCCGAACTTGCATTTTTTTCTAGCAATATATATTTTCTAGATCCAAAACCACCGGACACTCCTTTATTATGATGTATCCAATGTAAAAGTTTCCAATAAAGGCTTCGTTCTCATCAAAATACCTACCAAATCGTGTTTGTACCTTGAAAATCTCATTTGAAGCTCAATTCGTGCGTAACTCCTGAACTTGCATTTTTCTCGAGCAATATAAATATTTTTTAGATCCAAAACAACCACACACTCCTTTATTATGATGTATCCAATTTAAAGTTTTCAAAAACGGCTTCGTTCTCATCAAAATACCTACCAAATCGTGTTTGCACCTTGAAAAGCTCATTTGAAGCTCATTTCGTGCATAGCTCCCGAACTTGCATTTTTCTCGAGCAGTATAAATTTTTTAGATCCAAAACCACCAGAAACTCTTTTATTATGATGTATCCAATGTAAAAGTTTCCAAGAACGGCTTCGTTCTCATCAAAATACCTACCAAATCGTGTTTGCACCTTGAAAAGCTTATTTGAAGCTCATTTCGTGCGTAGCTCTCGAACTTGCATTTTTCTCGAGCAATATAAATTTTTTAGATCCAAAACCACCAGAAACTCTTTTATTATGATGTATCAAATGTAAAATTTTCCAAGAACGGCTTTCTTCGCATCAAAATACCAACTAAATCGTGTTTGCACCTTGAAAAGTTCATTTGAACCTCATTTCGTGCGTAGCTCCCGAACTTGCATTTTTCTCGAGCAATTAAAATTTTTTAGATCCAAAACCACCAGAAACTCCTTTATTATGATGTATCCATGTAAAAGTTTTCAAGAACGGCTTCGTTCACATCAAAATACCTATCAAAACGTGTATACACCTTGAAAAGCTCATTTGAAGCTCATTTCGTGAGTAGCTCCCGAACCTGCAATTTTTTCGAGCAATATACATTTTGTAGATCCAAAACCACCGGACACTCCTTTATTATGATTTATCCAATGTAAAAGTTTCCAAGAACGGCTTCGTTCTCATCAAAATACCTACCAAATCGTGTTTGCACCTTGAAAATTTCATTTGAAGCTCATTTCGTGCGTAGCTCCCGAACTTGCATTTTTCTCGATCAATATAAATTTTTTAGATCCAAAACCACCAGAAACTCCTTTATTATGATGTATCCAATGTAAAAGTTCCAAAAACGGCTTCGTTCTCGTCAAAATACCTACGAAATCGTGTTTGCACCTTGAAAAGCTCATTTGAAGCTCATTTCGTGAGTAGCTCCCGAACTTGCATTTTTTTCGAGCAATATATATTTTCTAGATCCAAAACCACCGGACACTCCTTTATTATGATGTATCCAATGTAAAATTTTTCAAGAACGGCTTCGTTCTCATCAAAATACCTACCAAATCGTGTTTGCACCTTCAAAAGATCCTTTGAAGCTCATTTCGTGCGTAGCTCCCGAACTTTCATTTTTCTCGAGCAATATAAATTTTTTAGATCCAAAACCACCAGAAACTCCTTTATTATGATGTATCTAATGTAAAGGTTTCAAAGAAAGGCTTCGCTCTCATCAAAAGACCTACAAAATCGTGTTTGCACCTTGAAAAGCTCATTTGAAGCTTATTTCGTGAGTAGCTCCCGAACTTGCATTTTTTTCTAGCAATATATATTTTCTAGATCCAAAACCACCGGACACTCCTTTATTATTATGTATCCAATGTAAAAGTTTCCAATAACGGCTTCGATCTCATCAAAATACCTACCAAATCGTGTTTGTACCTTGAAAATCTCATTTGAAGCTCAATTCGTGCGTAACTCCTGAACTTGCATTTTTCTCGAGCAATATATATTTTCTAGATCCAAAACCACCACACACTCCTTTATTATGATGTATCCAATTTAAAGTTTCCAAGAACGACTTCTTTCTCATCAAAATACCTACCAAATCATGTTTGCATCTTGAAAAACTCATTTAAAGCTCATTTCATGCGTAGCTCCCGAACTTGCATTTTTCTCGAACAATATAAATTTTTTAGATACAAAACCACAAGAAACTCCTTTATTATGATGTATTAATGTAAAAGTCTCCAAGAACGGTATCATTCTCATCAAAATACCTACCAAATTGTGTTTGCACCATGAAAAGATCATTTGAAGCTTATTTCGTGCGTAGCTTCCGAACTTGCATTTTTCTCAAGCAATATAAGTTTTTTATATTCAAAACCACCACACACTCCTTTATTATGATCTATGCAATGTAAAATTTTCCAAGAACGGCTTCGTTCGCATCAAAATACCTACCAAATCGTGTTTGCACCTTGAAAAGCTCATTTGTAGCTCATTTCGTGCGTAGCTCCCGAACTTGCATTTTTCTCGAGCAATATAAATATTTTAGATACAAAACCACCACAAACTCCTTTATTATGATGTATTAATGTAAAAGTTTCCAAGAACGGTATCGTTCTCATCAAAATACCTACCAAATTGTGTTTGCACCATGAAAAGCTCATTTGAAGCTCATTTCGTGCGTAGCTTCCGAACTTGCATTTTTTTCAAGCAATATAAGTTTTCTAGATCCAAAACCACCGGACACTCCTTTATTATGATGTATCCAATGTAAAAGTTTCCAATAACGGCTTCGTTCGCATCAAAATACCTACCAAATCGTGTTTGCACCTTGAAAAGCTCATTTAAATCTCATTTCGTGCGTAGCTCCCGAACTTGGATTTTTCTCTAGCAATATAAATTTTGTAGTTCTGAAATCATCACACACTCCTTTATTATGATCTATGCAATGTAAAATTTTCCTAGAACGGGTTTGTTCGCATCAAAATACCTACCAAATCGTGTTTGCACCTTGAAAAGCTCATTTAAACCTCATTTCGTACATTGCTCCCGAACTTGCATTTTTCTCGAGCAATATAAATTTTTTAGATCCAAAACCACCAGAGACTCCTTTATTATGATGTATCCAATGTAGAAGTTTCCAAGAACGGCTTCGTTCTCTTCAAAATACCTACCAAATCGTGTTTGCACCTTGAAAAGCTCATTTGAAGCTTATTTCGTGCGTAGCTCCTGAACTTTCATGTTTCTCGAGCCATATAAATTTTTTAAATCCAAAACCACCAAAAACTCCTTCAGTATGATGTATCCAATGTAAAAGTTTCCAAAAACGGCTTCGTTCTCATCAAAATACCTACCAAATCGTGTTTGCACCTTCAAAAGATCCTTTGAAGCTCATTTCGTGAGTAGCTCCCGAACTTGCATTTTTCTCAAGCAATATAAATTTTCTAGATCCAAAACCACCACACACTCTTTTATTATGATGTATCCATGTGAAATTTTTCAAGAACGGCTTTCTTCGCATCAAAATACCTACCAAATCGTTTTTGCACCTTGAAAAGCTCATTTGAAGCTCATTTCGTGCGTAGCTCCCGAACGAGCATTTTTCTCGAGCAATATAAATTTTTTAGATCGAAAACCACAGGATACTCCTTTATTGTGATATATCCAATGTAAAAATTTCCAAGAACGGCTTCATTCTCATCAAAATACCAACCAAATCCTGTGTGCACCTTGAAAATCTCATTTGAAGCTCATTTCATGAGTAGCTCCCGAACTTGCATTTTTCTCGAGCAATACAAATTTTTTAGATCCAAAACAACCACACACTCCTTTATTATGATGTATCAAATGTAAAATTTTCCAAGAACGGCTTTCTTCGCATCAAAATACCTACCAAATCGTGTTTGCACCTTGAAAAGTTCATTTGAAGCTCATTTCGTGCGTAGCTCCCGAACTTGCGTTTTTCTCGAGCAATACAAATTTTTTAGATTCAAAACCACCACACACTCCTTTTTATGATGTATAAAATGTAAAATTTTTCAAGAACGGCTTTCGACGCATCAAAATACCTAGTAAATCAATTTTGCACCTTGAAAAGCTCATTTGAAGCTCATTTCGTGCGAATCTCCCGAACTTGCATTTTTGTCGAGCAATATAAATCTTTTAGATCCAAAACCACCAGAAACTCATTTATTATGATGTATCCAATGTAAAAATTTTCATGAACGGCTTCATTCTCATCAAAATACCAACCAAATCGTGTGTGCACCTTGGAAATCTTATTTGAAGCTCATTTCATGAGTAGCTCCCGAACTTGCATTTTTCTCGAGCAATACAAATTTTTTAGATCCAAAACAACCACACACTCCTTTATTATGATGTATCAAATGTAAAATTTTCCAAGAACGGCTTTCTTCGCATCAAAATACCAACCAAATCGTGTTTGCACCTTGAAAAGTTCATTTGAACCTCATTTCGTGCGTAGCTCCCGAACTTGTATTTTTCTCGAGCAATATAAATTTTTTAGATCCAAAACCAGCAGAAACTCCTTTATTATGATGTATCCATGTAAAATTTTCCAAGACCGGCTTTGTTCGCATCAAAATACCTATCAAATCGTGTTTGCACCTTGAAAAGCTCATTTGAAGCTCATTTCGTGAGTAGGTCCCGAACCTGCAATTTTTTCGAGCAATATACATTTTGTAGATCCAAAACCACCTGACACTCCTTTATTATGATGTATCCAATGTAAAAGTTTCCGAAAACGGCTTCGTTCTCATCAAAATACCTACAAAATCATGTTTGCACCTTGAAAAGTTCATTTGAAGCTCATTTCGTGCGTAGCTCCCAAACTTGTATTTTTCTCGAGCAATATAAATTTTTTAGATCCAAAACCACTAGAAACTTCTTTATTATGATGTATCTAATGTAAAAGTTTCCAAGAACGGCTTCGTTCTCATCAAAATACCTACGAAATCGTGTTTGCACCTTGAAAAGATCATTTGAAGCTCATTTCTTTAGTAGCACCCGAACTTGCATTTTTTTCGAGCAATATATATTTTCTAGATCAAAAACCACCAGAAACTCCTTTATTATGATGTATCCATGTAAAATTTTCCAAAAACGGCTTTGTTCGCATCAAAATACCTATCAAATCATGTTTGCACCTTGAAAAGCTCATTTGAAGTTCATTTCGTGAGTAGCTCCCGAACTTGCAATTTTTTCGAGCAATATACATTTTGTAGATCCAAAACTACCGGACACTCCTTTATTATGATGTATCCAATGTAAAAGTTTTCAAATACGGCTTCTATCTCATCAAAATACCTACCAAATCGTGTTTGCGCCTTGAAAAGCTCATTTCGTGCGTAGCTCCCGTACTTGCATTTTTCTCGAGCAATAAAAATTTTTTAGATCCAAAACCACCAGAAACTCCTTTATTATGATGTATCCAATGTAAAAGTTTTTAAGAACGGCTTTATTCGCTTCAAAATACCTACCAAATCATGTTCGCACCTTGAAAAGCTCCTTTGAAGCTCATTTCGTGCGTCGCTACCGAATTTGCATTTTTCTCGAGCAATATAAATTTTCTATATCAAAAACCACCAGACACTCTTGTATTATTAACCAATGTAAAAGTTTTCAAGAACGATATCGTTCTCATCAAAATACCTACCAAATCGTGTTTGCACCATGAAAAATTCATTTGAAGCTCATTTCGTGCGTAGCTTCCGAACTTGCATTTTTCTCGAGCAATATAAATTTTTTAGATTCAAAACCACCACACACTCCTTTATTATGATCTATGCAATGTAAAATTTTCCAAGAACGGGTTTGTTCGCATCAAAATACCTACCAAATCGTGTTTGCACCTTGAAAAGCTCATTTGAACCTCATTTCGTACGTTGCTCCCGAACTTGCATTTTTCTCGAGCAATATAAATTTTTTAGATCCAAAACCACCAGAGACTCCTTTATTATGATGTATCCAATGTAAAACTTTCCAAGAACGGCTTCGTTCTCATCAAAGTACCTACTAAATCGTGTTTGCTCCTTGAAAACATCCTTTGAAGCTCATTTCGTGAGTAGCTCCCGAACTTGCATTTTTCTCAAGCAATATAAATTTTGTAGATCCGAAACCCCCACACACTCCTTTATTATGATGTATCCAATGTAACAGTTTCCAAGAACGGCTTTGTTTGCATCAAAACACCTACCAAATCGTATTTGTACCTTGAAAAGCTCATTTGAATCTCATTTCGTGCGTAGCTCCCGAACATGTATTTTTCTCTAGCAATATATATTTTGAAGATCCGAAACCATCACACACTCCTTTATTACGATGTATCTAATGTAAAAGTTTCCAAGAACGGCTTTGTTCGCATCAAAATACCTACCAAATCGTGTTTGCACCTTGAAAAGCTCATTTGAAGCTCATTTCATGCGTAGCTCCCGAACTTGCATTTTTCTCGATCAATATAAAATTTTTAGATCCAAAACCACCAGAAACTCCTTTATAATGATGTATCCATTGTAAAATTTCCAAGAACGGCTTCGTTCTCATCAAAATACCGACGAAATCGTGTTTGCACCTTGAAAAGCTCATTTGAAGCTCATTTCGTGAGTAGCTCCCGAACTTGCATTTTTTTCGAGCAATATATATTTTCTATATCCAAAACCACCGGACACTGCTTTATTATGATGTATCCAATGTAAAATTTTCCAAGAACGGCTTCGTTCTCATCAAAATACCTACCAAATCGTGTTTGCACCTTCAAAAGATCCTTTGAAGCTCATTTCGTGCGTAGCTCCCGAACTTTAATTTTTCTCGAGCAATATAAATTTTTTAGATCCAAAACCACCAAAAACTCCTTTATTATGATGTATCCATGTAAAAGTTTTCAAGAACGGCTTCGTTCACATCAAAATACCTATCAAAACGTGTTTACACCTTGAAAAGCTCATTTGAAGCTCATTTCGTGAGTAGCTCCCGAACCTGCAATTTTTTCGAGCAATATACATTTTGTAGATCCAAAACCACCGGACACTCCTTTATTATGATTTATCCAATGTAAAAGTTTCCAAGAACGGCTTCGTTCTCATCAAAATACCTACCAAATCGTGTTTGCACCTTGAAAATTTCATTTGAAGCTCATTTCGTGCGTAGCTCCCGAACTTGCATTTTTCTCGATCAATATAAATTTTTTAGATCCAAAACCACCAGAAACTCCTTTATTATGATGTATCCAATGTAAAAGTTCCAAAAACGGCTTCGTTCTCGTCAAAATACCTACGAAATCGTGTTTGCACCTTGAAAAGCTCATTTGAAGCTCATTTCGTGAGTAGCTCCCGAACTTGCATTTTTTTCGAGCAATATATATTTTCTAGATCCAAAACCACCGGACACTCCTTTATTATGATGTATCCAATGTAAAATTTTTCAAGAACGGCTTCGTTCTCATCAAAATACCTACCAAATCGTGTTTGCACCTTCAAAAGATCCTTTGAAGCTCATTTCGTGCGTAGCTCCCGAACTTTCATTTTTCTCGAGCAATATAAATTTTTTAGATCCAAAACCACCAGAAACTCCTTTATTATGATGTATCTAATGTAAAGGTTTCAAAGAAAGGCTTCGCTCTCATCAAAAGACCTACAAAATCGTGTTTGCACCTTGAAAAGCTCATTTGAAGCTTATTTCGTGAGTAGCTCCCGAACTTGCATTTTTTTCTAGCAATATATATTTTCTAGATCCAAAACCACCGGACACTCCTTTATTATTATGTATCCAATGTAAAAGTTTCCAATAACGGCTTCGATCTCATCAAAATACCTACCAAATCGTGTTTGTACCTTGAAAATCTCATTTGAAGCTCAATTCGTGCGTAACTCCTGAACTTGCATTTTTCTCGAGCAATATATATTTTCTAGATCCAAAACCACCACACACTCCTTTATTATGATGTATCCAATTTAAAGTTTCCAAGAACGACTTCGTTCTCATCAAAATACCTACCAAATCATGTTTGCATCTTGAAAAACTCATTTAAAGCTCATTTCATGCGTAGCTCCCGAACTTGCATTTTTCTCGAACAATATAAATTTTTTAGATACAAAACCACCAGAAACTCCTTTATTATGATGTATTAATGTAAAAGTTTCCAAGAACGGTATCATTCTCATCAAAATACCTACCAAATTGTGTTTGCACCATGAAAAGCTCATTTGAAGCTCATTTCGTGCGTAGCTTCCGAACTTGCATTTTTCTCAAGCAATATAAGTTTTTTATATTCAAAACCACCACACACTCCTTTATTATGATCTATGCAATGTAAAGTTTTCCAAGAACGGCTTCGTTCGCATCAAAATACCTACCAAATCGTGTTTGCACCTTGAAAAGCTCATTTGTAGCTCATTTCGTGCGTAGCTCCCGAACTTGCATTTTTCTCGAGCAATATAAATATTTTAGATACAAAACCACCACAAACTCCTTTATTATGATGTATTAATGTAAAAGTTTCCAAGAACGGTATCGTTCTCATCAAAATACCTACCAAATTGTGTTTGCACCATGAAAAGCTCATTTGAAGCTCATTTCGTGCGTAGCTTCCGAACTTGCATTTTTTTCAAGCAATATAAGTTTTCTAGATCCAAAACCACCGGACACTCCTTTATTATGATGTATCCAATGTAAAAGTTTCCAATAACGGCTTCGTTCGCATCAAAATACCTACCAAATCGTGTTTGCACCTTGAAAAGCTCATTTAAATCTCATTTCGTGCGTAGCTCCCGAACTTGGATTTTTCTCTAGCAATATAAATTTTGTAGTTCTGAAATCATCACACGCTCCTTTATTATGATGTATCCAATGTAAAAGTTTCCAATAAAGGCTTTGTTCTCATCAAAATACCTACCAAATCATGTTTGCATCTTGAAAAACTCATTTAAAGCTCATTTCATGCGTAGCTCCCGAACTTGCATTTTTCTCGAACAATATAAATTTTTTAGATACAAAACCACCAGAAACTCCTTTATTATGATGTATTAATGTAAAAGTTTCCAAGAACGGTATCGTTCTCATCAAAATACCTACCAAATTGTGTTTGCACCATGAAAAGCTCATTTGAAGCTCATTTCGTGCGTAGCTTCCGAACTTGCATTTTTCTCAAGCAATATAAGTTTTTTATATTCAAAACCACCACACACTCCTTTATTATGATCTATGCAATGTAAAATTTTCCAAGAACGGCTTCGTTCGCATCAAAATACCTACCAAATCGTGTTTGCACCTTGAAAAGCTCATTTGTAGCTCATTTCGTGCGTAGCTCCCGAACTTGCATTTTTCTCGAGCAATATAAATTTTTTAGATACAAAACCACCAAAAACTCCTTTATTATGATGTATTAATGTAAAAGTTTCCAAGAACGGTATCGTTCTCATCAAAATACCTACCAAATTGTGTTTGCACCATGAAAAGCTCATTTGAAGCTCATTTCGTGCGTAGCTTCCGAACTTGCATTTTTTTCAAGCAATATAAGTTTTCTAGATCCAAAACCACCGGACACTCCTTTATTATGATGTATCCAATGTAAAAGTTTCCAATAACGGCTTCGTTCGCATCAAAATACCTACCAAATCGTGTTTGCACCTTGAAAAGCTCATTTAAATCTCATTTCGTGCGTAGCTCCCGAACTTGGATTTTTCTCTAGCAATATAAATTTTGTAGTTCTGAAATCATCACACGCTCCTTTATTATGATGTATCCAATGTAAAAGTTTCCAATAAAGGCTTTGTTCTCATCAAAATACCTACCAAATCATGTTTGCATCTTGAAAAACTCATTTAAAGCTCATTTCATGCGTAGCTCCCGAACTTGCATTTTTCTCGAACAATATAAATTTTTTAGATACAAAACCACCAGAAACTCCTTTATTATGATGTATTAATGTAAAAGTTTCCATGAACGGTATCGTTCTCATCAAAATACCTACCAAATTGTGTTTGCACCATGAAAAGCTCATTTGAAGCTCATTTCGTGCGTAGCTTCCGAACTTGCATTTTTCTCAAGCAATATAAGTTTTTTATATTCAAAACCACCACACACTCCTTTATTATGATCTATGCAATGTAAAATTTTCCAAGAACGGCTTCGTTCGCATCAAAATACCTACCAAATCGTGTTTGCACCTTGAAAAGCTCATTTGTAGCTCATTTCGTGCGTAGCTCCCGAACTTGCATTTTTCTCGAGCAAAATAAATTTTTTAGATACAAAACCACCAAAAACTCCTTTATTATGATGTATTAATGTAAAAGTTTCCAAGAACGGTATCGTTCTCATCAAAATACCTACCAAATTGTGTTTGCACCATGAAAAGCTCATTTGAAGCTCATTTCGTGCGTAGCTTCCGAACTTGCATTTTTTTCAAGCAATATAAGTTTTCTAGATCCAAAACCACCGGACACTCCTTTATTATGATGTATCCAATGTAAAAGTTTCCAATAACGGCTTCGTTCGCATCAAAATAACAACCAAATCGTGTTTGCACCTTGAAAAGCTCATTTAAATCTCATTTCGTGCGTAGCTCCCGAACTTGGATTTTTCTCTAGCAATATAAATTTTGTAGTTCTGAAATCATCACACGCTCCTTTATTATGATGTATCCAATGTAAAAGTTTCCAATAAAGGCTTCGTTCTCATCAAAATACCTACCAAATCGTGTTTGTACCTTGAAAATCTCATTTGAAGCTCATTTCGTGCGTAGCTCCCGAACTTGCATTTTTCTCAAGCAATATAAACTTTTTAGATCCAAAACTACCAGAAACTCCTTTATTCTGATGTATTAATGTAAAAATTTCCAAGAACGGTATCGTTTTCAGCAAAATACCTACCAAACCGTGTTTGCACCATGAAAAGCTCATTTGAAGCTCATTTCGTGCGTAGCTTCCGAACTTGCATTTTTCTCGAGCAATATAAGTTTTTTATATTTAAAACCACCACACACTCCTTTATTATGATCTATGCAATGTAAAATTTTCCAAGAACGGCTTCGTTCGCATCAAAATACCTACCAAATCGTGTTTGCACCTTGAAAAGCTCATTTGTAGCTCATTTCGTGCGTAGCTCCCGAACTTGCATTTTTCTCGAGCAATATAAATTTTTTAGATACAAAACCACCAGAAACTCCTTTATTATGATGTATTAATGTAAAAGTTTCCAAGAACGGTATCGTTCTCATCAAAATACCTACCAAATTGTGTTTGCACCATGAAAAGCTCATTTGAAGCTCATTTCGTGCGTAGCTTCCGAACTTGCATTTTTCTCAAGCAATATAAGTTTTTTAGATTCAAAACCACCACACACTCCTTTATTATGATCTATGCAATGTAAAATTTTCCCAGAACGGCTTTGTTCGCATCAAAATACCTACCAAATCGTGTTTGAACCTTGAAAATCTCATTTAAATCTCATTTCGTGCGTAGCTCCCGAACTTGCATTTTTCTCTAGCAATATAAATTTTGTAGTTCTGAAACCATCACACGCTCCTTTATTATGATGTATCCAATGTAAAAGTTTCCAATAAAGGCTTCGTTCTCATCAAAATACCTACCAAATCGTGTTTGTACCTTGAAAATCTCATTTGAAGCTCATTTCGTGCGTAGCTCCCGAACTTGCATTTTTCTCAAGCAATATAAACTTTTTAGATCCAAAACTACCAGAAACTCCTTTATTATGATGTATTAATGTAAAAATTTCCAAGAACGGTATCGTTCTCATCAAAATACCTACCAAACCGTGTTTGCACCATGAAAAGCTCATTTGAAGCTCATTTCGTGCGTAGCTTCCGAACTTGCATTTTTCTCGAGCAATATAATTTTTTTAGATTCAAAACCACCACACACTCCTTTATTATTATCTATGCAATGTAAAATTTTCCAAGAACGGCTTTGTTCGCATCAAAATACCTACCAAATCGTGTTTGCACCTTGAAAAGCTCATTTGAAGCTCATTTCGTGCGTAGCTCCCGAACTTGCATTTTTCTCGAGCAATATAAATTTTTTAGATCCAAAACCACCAGAAACTCTTTTATTATGATGTATCAAATGTAAAATTTTCCAAGAACGGCTTTCTTCGCATCAAAATACCAACCAAATCGTGTTTGCACCTTGAAAAGTTCATTTGAACCTCATTTCGTGCGTAGCTCCCAAACTTGCATTTTTCTCGAGCAATTAAAATTTTTTAGATCCAAAACCACCAGAAACTCCTTTATTATGATGTATCCATGTAAAAGTTTTCAAGAATGGCTTCGTTCACATCAAAATACCTATCAAAACGTGTTTACACCTTGAAAAGCTCATTTGAAGCTCATTTCGTGAGTAGCTCCCGAACCTGCAATTTTTTCGAGCAATATACATTTTGTAGATCCAAAACCACCAGACACTCCTTTATTATGATTTATCCAATGTAAAAGTTTCCAAGAACGGCTTCGTTCTCATCAAAATACCTACCAAATCGTGTTTGGACCTTGAAAATTTCATTTGAAGCTCATTTCGTGCGTAGCTCCCGAACTTGCATTTTTCTCGATCAATATAAATTTTTTAGATCCAAAACCACCAGAAACTCCTTTATTATGACGTATCCAATGTAAAAGTTCCAAAAACGGCTTCGTTCTCGTCAAAATACCTACGAAATCGTGTTTGCACCTTGAAAAGCTCATTTGAAGCTCATTTCGTGAGTAGCTCCCGAACTTGCATTTTTTTCGAGCAATATATATTTTCTAGATCCAAAACCACCGGACACTCCTTTATTATGATGTATCCAATGTAAAATTTTTCAAGAACGGCTTCGTTCTCATCAAAATACCTACCAAATCGTGTTTGCACCTTCAAAAGATCCTTTGAAGCTCATTTCGTGCGTAGCTCCCGAACTTTCATTTTTCTCGAGCAATATAAATTTTTTAGATCCAAAACCACCAGAAACTCCTTTATTATGATGTATCTAATGTAAAGGTTTCAAAGAAAGGCTTCGCTCTCATCAAAAGACCTACAAAATCGTGTTTGCACCTTGAAAAGCTCATTTGAAGCTTATTTCGTGAGTAGCTCCCGAACTTGAATTTTTTTCTAGCAATATATATTTTCTAGATCCAAAACCACCGGACACTCCTTTATTATTATGTATCCAATGTAAAATTTTCCAATAACGGCTTCGATCTCATCAAAATACCTACCAAATCGTGTTTGTACCTTGAAAATCTCATTTGAAGCTCAATTCGTGCGTAACTCCTGAACTTGCATTTTTCTCGAGCAATATATATTTTCTAGATCCAAAACCACCACACACTCCTTTATTATGATGTATCCAATTTAAAGTTTTCAAAAACGGCTTCGTTCTCATCAAAATACCTACCAAATCGTGTTTGCACCTTCAAAAGATCCTTTGAAGCTCATTTCGTGCGTAGCTCCCGAACTTTCATTTTTCTCGAGCAATATAAATTTTTTAGATCCAAAACCACCAGAAACTCCTTTATTATGATGTATCTAATGTAAAGGTTTCAAAGAAAGGCTTCGCTCTCATCAAAAGACCTACAAAATCGTGTTTGCACCTTGAAAAGCTCATTTGAAGCTTATTTCGTGAGTAGCTCCCGAACTTGCATTTTTTTCTAGCAATATATATTTTCTAGATCCAAAACCACCGGACACTCCTTTATTATTATGTATCCAATGTAAAATTTTCCAATAACGGCTTCGATCTCATCAAAATACCTACCAAATCGTGTTTGTACCTTGAAAATCTCATTTGAAGCTCAATTCGTGCGTAACTCCTGAACTTGCATTTTTCTCGAGCAATATATATTTTCTAGATCCAAAACCACCACACACTCCTTTATTATGATGTATCCAATTTAAAGTTTTCAAAAACGGCTTCGTTCTCATCAAAATACCTACCAAATCGTGTTTGCACCTTCAAAAGATCCTTTGAAGCTCATTTCGTGCGTATCTCCTGAACTTGCATTTTTCTCGAGCAATATAAATTTTTTAGATCCAAAACCACCAGAAACTCCTTTATTATGATGTATTAATGTAAAAGTTTCCAAGAACGGTATCGTTCTCATCAAAATACCTACCAAATCGTGTTTGCACCATGAAAAGCTCATTTGAAGCTCATTTCGTGCGTAGCTTCCGAACTTGCATTTTTCTCGAGCAATATAAGTTTTTTATATTCAAAACCACCACACACTCCTTTATTATGATCTATGCAATGTAAAATTTTCCAAGAACGGCTTCGTTCGCATCAAAATACCTACCAAATCGTGTTTGCACCTTGAAAAGCTCATTTGTAGCTCATTTCGTGCGTAGCTCCCGAACTTGCATTTTTCTCGAGCAATATAAATTTTTTAGATACAAAACCACCAAAAACTCCTTTATTATGATGTATTAATGTAAAAGTTTCCAAGAACGGTATCGTTCTCATCAAAATACCTACCAAATTGTGTTTGCACCATGAAAAGCTCATTTGAAGCTCATTTCGTGCGTAGCTTCCGAACTTGCATTTTTTTCAAGCAATATAAGTTTTCTAGATCCAAAACCACCGGACACTCCTTTATTATGATGTATCCAATGTAAAAGTTTCCAATAACGGCTTCGTTCGCATCAAAATACCTACCAAATCGTGTTTGCACCTTGAAAAGCTCATTTAAATCTCATTTCGTGCGTAGCTCCCGAACTTGCATTTTTCTCTAGCAATATAAATTTTGTAGTTCTGAAACCATCACACGCTCCTTTATTATGATGTATCCAATGTAAAAGTTTCCAATAAAGGCTTCGTTCTCATCAAAATACCTACCAAATCGTGTTTGTACCTTGAAAATCTCATTCGAAGCTCATTTCGTGCGTAGCTCCCGAACTTGCATTTTTCTCAAGCAATATAAACTTTTTAGATCCAAAACTACCAGAAACTCCTTTATTATGATGTATTAATGTAAAAATTTCCAAGAACGGTATCGTTCTCATCAAAATACCTACCAAACCGTGTTTGCACCATGAAAAGCTCATTTGAAGCTCATTTCGTGCGTAGCTTCCGAACTTGCATTTTTCTCGAGAAATATAAATTTTTTAGATTCAAAACCACCACACACTCCTTTATTATTATCTATGCAATGTAAAATTTTCCAAGAACGGCTTTGTTCGCATCAAAATACCTACCAAATCGTGTTTGCACCTTGAAAAGCTCATTTGAAGCTCATTTTGTGCGTAGCTTTCGAACTTGCATTTTTCTAGAGCAATTAAAATTTTTTAGATACAAAACCACCAGAAACTCCATTATTATGATGTATTAATGTAAAAGTTTCCAAGAACGGTATCGTTCTCATCAAAATACCTACCAAATTGTGTTTGCACCATGAAAAGCTCATTTGAAGCTCATTTCGTGCGTAGCTTCCGAACTTGCATTTTTCTCGAGCAATATAAGTTTTTTAGATTCAAAACCACCACACACTCCTTTATTATGATCTATGCAATGTAAAATTTTCCAAGAACGGCTTTGTTCGCATCAAAATACCTACCAAATCGTGTTTGCACCTTGAAAAGCTAATTTGAAGCTCATTTCGTGCGTAGCTCCCGAACTTGCATTTTTCTCGAGCAATATAAATTTTTTAGATCCAAAACCACCAGAGACTCCTATATTATGATGTATCCAATGTAAGAGTTTCCAAGAACGGCTTCGTTCTCATAAAAATACCTACCAAATCGTGTTTGCACCTTGAAAACATCCTTTGAAGCTCATTTCGTGAGTAGCTCCTGAACTTGCATTTTTCTCAAGCAATATAAATTTTGTAGATCCAAAACCCCAACACACTCCTTTATTATGATGTATCCAATGTAAAAGTTTCCAAGAACGGCTTCGTTTGCATCAAAAACACCTACCAAATCGTATTTGTACCTTGAAAAGCTCATTTGAATCTCATTTCGTGCGTAGCTCCCAAACTTGCATTTTTCTCTAGCAATACAAATTTTGTAGATCTGAAACCATCACACACTCCTTTATTATGATGTATCCAATGTTAAAGTTTCCAAGAACGGCTTCGTTCTCATCAAAATACCTACGAAATCGTGTTTGCACCTTGAAAAGCTCATTTGAAGCTCATTTCGTGAGTAGCTCCCGAACTTGCATTTTTTTCTAGCAATATATATTTTCTAGATCCAAAACAACCAGACACTCCTGTATTATGATGTATCCATGTAAAATTTTCCAAGAACGGCTTTGTTCGCATCAAAATACCTATCAAATCGTGTTTGCACCTTGAAAAGCTCATTTGAAGCTCATTTCGTGAGTAGCTCCCGAACCTTCAATTTTTTTAAGCAATATACTTTTTGTAGATCCAAAACCACCGGACACTCTTTTATTATGATTTATCAAATGTAAAAGATTCCAAGAACGGCTTCGTTCTCATCAAAATACCTACCAAATCGTGTTTGCACCTTGAAAATCTCATTTGAAGCTCATTTCGTGCGTAGCTCCCGAACTTGCATTTTTCTCGAGCAATATAAATTTTTTAGATCCAAAACCACCAGAAACTCCTTTATTATGATGTATTAATGTAAGAGTTTCCAAGCACGGTATCGTTCTCATCAAAATACCTACCAAATCGTGTTTGCACCATGAAAAGCTCATTTGAACCTCATTTCGTGCGTAGCTTCCGAACTTGCGTTTTTCTCAAACAGTATAAATTTTTTAGATTCAAAACCACCACACACTCCTTTATTATGATCTATGCAATGTAAAATTTTCCAAGAATGGCTTTTTTCCGCATCAAAATACCTACCAAATCGTGTTTGCATCTTGAAAAGCTCATTTGAAGCTCATTTCGTGCGTAGCTCCCGAACTTACATTTTTCTCGAGCAATATAAATTTTTTAGATCCAAAACCACCAGAGACACCTTTATTATGATGTATCCAATGTAAACGTTTCCAAGAACGGCTTCGTTCTCATAAAAATACCTACCAAATCGTGTTTGCACCTTGAAAACATCCTTTGAAGCTTATTTCGTTAGTAGCTCCCAAACTTGCATTTTTCTCAAGCAATATAAATTTTGTAGATCCAAAACCCCCACACACTCCTTTATTATGATGTATCCAATGTAAAAGTCTCCAAGAACGGCTTTGTTTGCATCAAAACACCTACCAAATCGTATTTGTTCCTTGAAAAGCTCATTTAAATCTCATTTCGTGCGCAGCTCCCGAACTTGCATTTTTCTCTAGCAATATAAATTTTGTAGTTCTGAAACCATCACACACTCCTTTATTATGATGTATCCAATGTTAAAGTTTCCAAGAACGGCTTTGTTCGCATCAAAATACCTACCAAATCGTGTTTGCTACTTGAAAAACTCACTTGAAGCTCATTTCATGCTTAGCTCCCGAACTTGCATTTTACTCGAGCAATATAAACTTTTTAGATCCAAAACTACCAGAAACTCCTTTATTATGATGTATTAATGTAAAAATTTCCAAGAACGGTATCGTTCTCATCAAAATACCTACCAAACCGTGTTTGCACCATGAAAAGCTCATTTGAAGCTCATTTCGTGCGTAGCTTCCAAACTTGCATTTTTCTCGAGCAATATAAATTTTTTAGATTCAAAACCACCACACACTCCTTTATTATTATCTATGCAATGTAAAATTTTCCAAGAACGGCTTTGTTCGCATCAAAATACCTACCAAATCGTGTTTGCACCATGAAAAACTCATTTGAAGCTCATTTTGTGCGTAGCTTTCGAACTTGCATTTTTCTAGAGCAATTAAAATTTTTTAGATACAAAACCACAAGAAACTCCTTTATTATGATGTATTAATGTAAAAGTTTCCAAGAACGGTATCGTTCTCATCAAAATACCTACCAAATTGTGTTTGCACCATGAAAAGCTTATTTGAAGCTCATTTCATGCGTAGCTTCCGAACTTGCATTTTTCTCGAGCAATATAAGTTTTTTAGATTCAAAACCACCACACACTCCTTTATTATGATCTATGCAATGTAAAATTTTCCAAGAACGGCTTTGTTCGCATCAAAATACCTACCAAATCGTGTTTGCACCTTGAAAAGCTCATTTGAAGCTCATTTCGTGCGTAGCTCCCGAACTTGCATTTTTCTCGAGCAATATAAATTTTTTAGATCCAAAACCACCAGAGACTCCTTTATTATGATGTATCCAATGTAAGAGTTTCCAAGAACGGCTTCGTTCTCATAAAAATACCTACCAAATCGTGTTTGCACCTTGAAAACATCCTTTGAAGCTCATTTCGTTAGTAGCTCCCAAACTTGCATTTTTCTCAAGCAATATAAATTTTGTAGATCCAAAACCCCCACACACTCCTTTATTATGATGTATCAAATGTAAAAGTTTCCAATAACGGCTTTGTTTGCATCAAAACACCTACCAAATCGTATTTGTACCTTGAAAAGCTCATTTAAATCTCATTTCGTGCGTAGCTCCCGAACTTGCATTTTTCTCTAGGAATATAAATTTTGTAGTTCTGAAACCATCACACACTCCTTTATTATGATGTATCCAATGTTAAAGTTTCCAAGAACGGCTTTGTTCGCATCAAAATACCTACCAAATCGTGTTTGCAACTTGAAAAACTCATTTGAAGCTCATTTCATGCATAGCTCCCGAACTTGCATTTTACTCGAACAATATAAAGGTTTTAGATCCAAAACCACTAGAAACTCCATTATTATGATGTATCCAATGTAAAAGTTTCCAATAACGGCTTTGTTCGCATCAAAATACCTATCAAATCGTGTTTTCACCTTGAAAAGCTCATTTGAAGCTCATTTCGTGAGTAGCTCCCGAACCTTCAATTTTTTCGAGCAATATACATTTTGTAGATCTAAAACCACCGGACACTCTTTTATTATGATTTATCCAATGTAAAAGTTTCCAAGAACGGCTTCGTTCTCATCAAAATACCTACCAAATCGTGTTTGCACCTTGAAAATCTCATTTGAAGCACATTTCGTGGGTAGCTCCCGAACTTGCATTTTTCTCGAGCAATATAAATTTTTTAGATCCAAAACCTCCAGAAACTCCTTTATTATGATGTATTAATGTAAAAGTTTCCAAGCACGGTATCGTTCTCATCAAAATACCTACCAAATCGTGTCTGCACCATGAAAAGCTCATTTGAAGCTCTTTTCGTGCGTAGCTTCCGAACTTGCATTTTTTTCGAGCAGTATAAATTTTTTAGATTCAAAACCACAACACACTACTTTGTTATGATCTATGCAATGTAAAATTTTCTAAGAACGGCTTTTTTCGCATCAAAATACCTACCAAATCGTGTTTGCACCTTGAAAAGCTAATTTGAAGCTCATTTCGTGCGTAGCTCCCGAACTTGCATTTTTCTCGAGCAATATAATTTTTTTAGATCCAAAACCACCAGAGACACCTTTATTATGATGTATCCAATGTAATAGTTTCCAAGAACAGCTTCGTTCTCATAAAAATACCTACCAAATCGTGTTTGCACCTTGAAAACATCCTTTGAAGCTCATTTCGTGAGTAGCTCCCGAACTTGCATTTTTCTCAAGCAATATAAATTTTGTAGATCCAAAACCCCCACACACTCCTTTATTATGATGTATCCAATGTAAAAGTTTCCAAGAACGGCTTTGTTTGCATCAAAACACCTACCAAATCGTATTTGTACCTTGAAAAGCTCATTTAAATCTCATTTCGTGCGTAGCTCCCGAACTTGCATTTTTCTCTAGCAATATAAATTTTGTAGATCGGAAACCATCACACACTCCTTTATTATGATGTATCCAATGTTAAAGTTTCCAAGAACGGCTTTGTTCGCATCAAAATACCTACCAAATCGTGTTTGCAACTTGAAAAGCTCATTTGAAGCTCATTTCATGCATAGCTCCCGAATTTGCATTTTACTCGAACAATATAAATGTTTTAGATCCAAAACTATTAGAAACTCCTTTATTACTATGTATCCAATGTAAAAGTTTCCAAGAACGGCTTTGTTCGCATCAAAATACCTACCAAATCGTGTTTGCAACTTGAAAAGCTCATTTGAAGTTCATTTCGTGCGTAGCTCCCGAACTTGCATTTTTCTCAAGCAATATAAACTTTTTAGATCCAAAACTACCAGAAACTCCTTTATTATGATGTATTAATGTAAAGGTTTCCAAGAACGGTATCGTTCTCATCAAAATACCTACCAAACCGTGTTTGCACCATGAAAAGCTCATTTCGTGCGTAGCTTCCGAACTTACATTTTTCTCGAGCAATATAAATTTTGTAGATCCGAAACCATCACACACTCCTTTATTATGATGTATCCAATGTAAAAGTTTCAAAGAACGGCTTCGTTCTCATCAAAATACCTACGAAATCGTGTTTGCACCTTGTAAAGCTCATTTGAAGCTCATTTCGTGAGTAGCTCCCGAACTTACATTTTTTTCGAGCAATATATATTTTTTAGATCCAAAACCACCGGACACTCCTTTATTATGATGTATACAATGTAAAAGTTTTTAAGAACGGCTTCGTTCTCATCAAAATACCTATCAAATCGTGTTTGCACCTTCAAAAGATCCTTTGAAGCTCATTCGTGCGTAGCTCCTAAACTTGCATTTTTCTCGAGCAATATAAATATTTTAGATCCAAAACCACCAGAAACTCCTTTATTATGATGTATTAATGTAAAAGTTTCCAAGAACGATATCGTTCTCATCAAAATACCTACCAAATCGTGTTTGCACCATGAAAAGCTCATTTGAAGCTCATTTCTTGCGTAGCTTCCGAACTTGCATTTTTCTCGAGCAATATAAGTTTTTTAGATTCAAAACCACCACACACTCCTTTTATTATGATCTATGCAATGTAAAATTTTCCAAGAACGTCTTCGTTCGCATCAAAATACCTACCAAATCGTGTTTGCACCTTGAAAAGCTCATTTGTAGCTCATTTCGTGCGTAGCTCCCGAACTTGCATTTTTCTCGAGCAATATAAATTTTTTATATCCAAAAACACTACAAACTCCTTTATTATGATGTATCCAATGTAAAAGTTTCAAAGAACGGCTTCGTTCCCTTCAAAATACCTACGAAATCGTGTTTGCACCTTGAAAAGCTCATTTGAAGCTCATTTCGTGAGTAGCTCCCGAACTTGCATTTTTTTCGAGCAATATATATTTTCTAGATCCAAAACCACCGGACACTCCTTTATTATGATGTATCCAATGTAAAAGTTTTCAAGAACGGCTTCGTTCTCATGTAAATACCTACCAAATCGTGTTTGCACCTTCAAAAGATCCTTTGAAGCTCATTTCGTGCGGAGCTCCTGAACTTGCATTTTTCTCGTTCAATATAAATTTTTTAGATCCAAAACAACCAAAAACTCCTTTATTATGATTTATTAATGTAAAAGTTTCCAAGAACGGTATCGTTCTCATCAAAATACCTACCAAATCGTGTTTGCACCATGAAAAGCTCATTTGAAGCTCATTTCGTGCGTAGCTTCCGAACTTGCATTTTTCACGAGCAATATAAGTTTTTTAGATTCAAAACCACCACACACTCCTTTATTATGATCTATGCAATGTAAAATTTTCCAAGAACGGCTTCGTTCGCATCAAAATACCTACCAAATCGTGTTTGCACCTTGAAAAGCTCATTTGTAGCTCATTTCGTGCGTAGCTCCCGAAGTTGCATTTTTCTCGAGCAATATAAATTTTTTAGATCCAAAACCACTAGAAACTCCTTCATTATGATGTATCCAATGTAAAAGTTTCCAAGAACGGCTTCGTTCCCTTCAAAATACCTACGAAATCGTGTTTGCACCTTGAAAAGCTCATTTGAAGCTCATTTCGTGAGTAGCTCCCGAACTTGCATTTATTTCAAGCAATATATATTTTCTAGATCCAAAACCACCAGACACTCCTTTATTATGATGTTTCCAATGTGAAAGTTTCCAATAAAGGCTTTGTTCTCATCAAAATACCTACCAAATCGTGTTTGTACCTTGAAAATCTCATTTGAAGTTCATTTCGTGCGTAGCTCCCGAACTTGCATTTTTCTCAAGCAATATAAACTTTTTAGATCCAAAACTACCAGAAACTCCTTTATTATGATATATTAATGTAAACGTTTCCAAGAACGGTATCGTTCTCATCAAAATACCTACCAAACCGTGTTTGCACCATGAAAAGCTCATTTCGTGCGTAGCTTCCGAACTTACATTTTTCTCGAGCAATATAAATTTTGTAGATCCGAAACCATCACACACTCCTTTATTATGATGTATCCAATGTAAAAGTTTCAAAGAACGGCTTCGTTCTCATCAAAATACCTACGAAATCGTGTTTGCACCTTGTAAAGCTCATTTGAAGCTCATTTCGTGAGTAGCTCCCGAACTTGCATTTTTTTCGAGCAATATATATTTTTTAGATCCAAAACCACCGGACACTCCTTTATTATGATGTATACAATGTAAAAGTTTTTAAGAACGGCTTCGTTCTCATCAAAATACCTATCAAATCGTGTTTGCACCTTCAAAAGATCCTTTGAAGCTCATTCGTGCGTAGCTCCTAAACTTGCATTTTTCTCGAGCAATATAAATATTTTAGATCCAAAACCACCAGAAACTCCTTTATTATGATGTATTAATGTAAAAGTTTCCAAGAACGATATCGTTCTCATCAAAATACCTACCAAATCGTGTTTGCACCATGAAAAGCTCATTTGAAGCTCATTTCGTGCGTAGCTTCCGAACTTGCATTTTTCTCGAGCAATATAAGTTTTTTAGATTCAAAACCACCACACACTCCTTTATTATGATCTATGCAATGTAAAATTTTACAAGAACGTCTTCGTTCGCATCAAAATACCTACCAAATCGTGTTTGCACCTTGAAAAGCTCATTTGTAGCTCATTTCGTGCGTAGCTCCCGAACTTGCATTTTTCTCGAGCAATATAAATTTTTTATATCCAAAAACACTAGAAACTCCTTTATTATGATGTATCCAATGTAAAAGTTTCAAAGAACGGCTTCGTTCCCTTCAAAATACCTACGAAATCGTGTTTGCACCTTGAAAAGCTCATTTGAAGCTCATTTCGTGAGTAGCTCCCGAACTTGCATTTTTTTCGAGCAATATATATTTTCTAGATCCAAAACCACCGGACACTCCTTTATTATGATGTATCCAATGTAAAAGTTTTCAAGAACGGCTTCGTTCTCATGTAAATACCTACCAAATCGTGTTTGCACCTGCAAAAGATCCTTTGAAGCTCATTTCGTGCGGAGCTCCTGAACTTGCATTTTTCTCGTTCAATATAAATTTTTTAGATCCAAAACAACCAAAAACTCCTTTATTATGATGTATTAATGTAAAAGTTTCCAAGAACGGTATCGTTCTCATCAAAATACCTACCAAATCGTGTTTGCACCATGAAAAGCTCATTTGAAGCTCATTTCGTGCGTAGCTTCCGAACTTGCATTTTTCACGAGCAATATAAGTTTTTTAGATTCAAAACCACCACACACTCCTTTATTATGATCTATGCAATGTAAAATTTTCCAAGAACGGCTTCGTTCGCATCAAAATACCTACCAAATCGTGTTTGCACCTTGAAAAGCTCATTTGTAGCTCATTTCGTGCGTAGCTCCCGAAGTTGCATTTTTCTCGAGCAATATAAATTTTTTAGATCCAAAACCACTAGAAACTCCTTCATTATGATGTATCCAATGTAAAAGTTTCCAAGAACGGCTTTGTTCCCTTCAAAATACCTACGAAATCGTGTTTGCACCTTGAAAAGCTCATTTGAAGCTCATTTCGTGAGTAGCTCCCGAACTTGCATTTATTTCAAGCAATATATATTTTTTAGATCCAAAACCACCAGACACTCCTTTATTATGATGTTTCCAATGTGAAAGTTTCCAATAAAGGCTTTGTTCTCATCAAAATACCTACCAAATCGTGTTTGTACCTTGAAAATCTCATTTGAAGTTCATTTCGTGCGTAGCTCCCGAACTTGCATTTTTCTCAAGCAATATAAACTTTTTAGATCCAAAACTACCAGAAACTCCTTTATTATGATATATTAATGTAAACGTTTCCAAGAACGGTATCGTTCTCATCAAAATACCTACCAAACCGTGTTTGCACCATGAAAAGCTCATTTCGTGCGTAGCTTCCGAACTTACATTTTTCTCGAGCAATATAAATTTTGTAGATCCGAAACCATCACACACTCCTTTATTATGATGTATCCAATGTAAAAGTTTCAAAGAACGGCTTCATTCTCATCAAAATACCTACGAAATCGTGTTTGCACCTTGTAAAGCTCATTTGAAGCTCATTTCGTGAGTAGCTCCCGAACTTGCATATTTTTCCGAGCAATATATATTTTTTAGATCCAAAACCACCGGACACTCCTTTATTATGATGTATACAATGTAAAAGTTTTTAAGAACGGCTTCGTTCTCATCAAAATACCTATCAAATCGTGTTTGCACCTTCAAAAGATCCTTTGAAGCTCATTCGTGCGTAGCTCCTAAACTTGCATTTTTCTCGAGCAATATAAATATTTTAGATCCAAAACCACCAGAAACTCCTTTATTATGATGTATTAATGTAAAAGTTTCCAAGAACGATATCGTTCTCATCAAAATACCTACCAAATCGTGTTTGCACCATGAAAAGCTCATTTGAAGCTCATTTCGTGCGTAGCTTCCGAACTTGCATTTTTCTCGAGCAATATAAGTTTTTTAGATTCAAAACCACCACACACTCCTTTATTATGATCTATGCAATGTAAAATTTTACAAGAACGTCTTCGTTCGCATCAAAATACCTACCAAATCGTGTTTGCACCTTGAAAAGCTCATTTGTAGCTCATTTCGTGCGTAGCTCCCGAACTTGCATTTTTCTCGAGCAATATAAATTTTTTATATCCAAAAACACTAGAAACTCCTTTATTATGATGTATCCAATGTAAAAGTTTCAAAGAACGGCTTCGTTCCCTTCAAAATACCTACGAAATCGTGTTTGCACCTTGAAAAGCTCATTTGAAGCTCATTTCGTGAGTAGCTCCCGAACTTGCATTTTTTTCGAGCAATATATATTTTCTAGATCCAAAACCACCGGACACTCCTTTATTATGATGTATCCAATGTAAAAGTTTTCAAGAACGGCTTCGTTCTCATGTAAATACCTACCAAATCGTGTTTGCACCTTCAAAAGATCCTTTGAAGCTCATTTCGTGCGGAGCTCCTGAACTTGCATTTTTCTCGTTCAATATAAATTTTTTAGATCCAAAACAACCAAAAACTCCTTTATTATGATGTATTAATGTAAAAGTTTCCAAGAACGGTATCGTTCTCATCAAAATACCTACCAAATCGTGTTTGCACCATGAAAAGCTCATTTGAAGCTCATTTCGTGCGTAGCTTCCGAACTTGCATTTTTCACGAGCAATATAAGTTTTTTAGATTCAAAACCACCACACACTCCTTTATTATGATCTATGCAATGTAAAATTTTCCAAGAACGGCTTCGTTCGCATCAAAATACCTACCAAATCGTGTTTGCACCTTGAAAAGCTCATTTGTAGCTCATTTCGTGCGTAGCTCCCGAAGTTGCATTTTTCTCGAGCAATATAAATGTTTTAGATCCAAAACCACTAGAAACTCCTTCATTATGATGTATCCAATGTAAAAGTTTTCAAGAACGGCTTCGTTCCCTTCAAAATACCTACGAAATCGTGTTTGCACCTTGAAAAGCTCATTTGAAGCTCATTTCGTGAGTAGCTCCCGAACTTGCATTTATTTCAAGCAATATATATTTTCTAGATCCAAAACCACCAGACACTCCTTTATTATGATGTTTCCAATGTAAAAGTTTCCAATAAAGGCTTTGTTCTCATCAAAATACCTACCAAATCGTGTTTGTACCTTGAAAATCTCATTTGAAGTTCATTTCGTGCGTAGCTCCCGAACTTGCATTTTTCTCAAGCAATATAAACTTTTTAGATCCAAAACTACCAGAAACTCCTTTATTATGATGTATTAATGTAAAGGTTTCCAAGAACGGTATCGTTCTCATCAAAATACCTACCAAACCGTGTTTGCACCATGAAAAGCTCATTTCGTGCGTAGCTTCCGAACTTACATTTTTCTCGAGCAATATAAATTTTGTAGATCCGAAACCATCACACACTCCTTTATTATGATGTATCCAATGTAAAAGTTTCAAAGAACGGCTTCGTTCTCATCAAAATACCTACGAAATCGTGTTTGCACCTTGTAAAGCTCATTTGAAGCTCATTTCGTGAGTAGCTCCCGAACTTACATTTTTTTCGAGCAATATATATTTTTTAGATCCAAAACCACCGGACACTCCTTTATTATGATGTATACAATGTAAAAGTTTTTAAGAACGGCTTCGTTCTCATCAAAATACCTATCAAATCGTGTTTGCACCTTCAAAAGATCCTTTGAAGCTCATTCGTGCGTAGCTCCTAAACTTGCATTTTTCTCGAGCAATATAAATATTTTAGATCCAAAACCACCAGAAACTCCTTTATTATGATGTATTAATGTAAAAGTTTCCAAGAACGATATCGTTCTCATCAAAATACCTACCAAATCGTGTTTGCACCATGAAAAGCTCATTTGAAGCTCATTTCTTGCGTAGCTTCCGAACTTGCATTTTTCTCGAGCAATATAAGTTTTTTAGATTCAAAACCACCACACACTCCTTTTATTATGATCTATGCAATGTAAAATTTTCCAAGAACGTCTTCGTTCGCATCAAAATACCTACCAAATCGTGTTTGCACCTTGAAAAGCTCATTTGTAGCTCATTTCGTGCGTAGCTCCCGAACTTGCATTTTTCTCGAGCAATATAAATTTTTTATATCCAAAAACACTACAAACTCCTTTATTATGATGTATCCAATGTAAAAGTTTCAAAGAACGGCTTCGTTCCCTTCAAAATACCTACGAAATCGTGTTTGCACCTTGAAAAGCTCATTTGAAGCTCATTTCGTGAGTAGCTCCCGAACTTGCATTTTTTTCGAGCAATATATATTTTCTAGATCCAAAACCACCGGACACTCCTTTATTATGATGTATCCAATGTAAAAGTTTTCAAGAACGGCTTCGTTCTCATGTAAATACCTACCAAATCGTGTTTGCACCTTCAAAAGATCCTTTGAAGCTCATTTCGTGCGGAGCTCCTGAACTTGCATTTTTCTCGTTCAATATAAATTTTTTAGATCCAAAACAACCAAAAACTCCTTTATTATGATTTATTAATGTAAAAGTTTCCAAGAACGGTATCGTTCTCATCAAAATACCTACCAAATCGTGTTTGCACCATGAAAAGCTCATTTGAAGCTCATTTCGTGCGTAGCTTCCGAACTTGCATTTTTCACGAGCAATATAAGTTTTTTAGATTCAAAACCACCACACACTCCTTTATTATGATCTATGCAATGTAAAATTTTCCAAGAACGGCTTCGTTCGCATCAAAATACCTACCAAATCGTGTTTGCACCTTGAAAAGCTCATTTGTAGCTCATTTCGTGCGTAGCTCCCGAAGTTGCATTTTTCTCGAGCAATATAAATTTTTTAGATCCAAAACCACTAGAAACTCCTTCATTATGATGTATCCAATGTAAAAGTTTCCAAGAACGGCTTCGTTCCCTTCAAAATACCTACGAAATCGTGTTTGCACCTTGAAAAGCTCATTTGAAGCTCATTTCGTGAGTAGCTCCCGAACTTGCATTTATTTCAAGCAATATATATTTTCTAGATCCAAAACCACCAGACACTCCTTTATTATGATGTTTCCAATGTGAAAGTTTCCAATAAAGGCTTTGTTCTCATCAAAATACCTACCAAATCGTGTTTGTACCTTGAAAATCTCATTTGAAGTTCATTTCGTGCGTAGCTCCCGAACTTGCATTTTTCTCAAGCAATATAAACTTTTTAGATCCAAAACTACCAGAAACTCCTTTATTATGATATATTAATGTAAACGTTTCCAAGAACGGTATCGTTCTCATCAAAATACCTACCAAACCGTGTTTGCACCATGAAAAGCTCATTTCGTGCGTAGCTTCCGAACTTACATTTTTCTCGAGCAATATAAATTTTGTAGATCCGAAACCATCACACACTCCTTTATTATGATGTATCCAATGTAAAAGTTTCAAAGAACGGCTTCGTTCTCATCAAAATACCTACGAAATCGTGTTTGCACCTTGTAAAGCTCATTTGAAGCTCATTTCGTGAGTAGCTCCCGAACTTGCATTTTTTTCGAGCAATATATATTTTTTAGATCCAAAACCACCGGACACTCCTTTATTATGATGTATACAATGTAAAAGTTTTTAAGAACGGCTTCGTTCTCATCAAAATACCTATCAAATCGTGTTTGCACCTTCAAAAGATCCTTTGAAGCTCATTCGTGCGTAGCTCCTAAACTTGCATTTTTCTCGAGCAATATAAATATTTTAGATCCAAAACCACCAGAAACTCCTTTATTATGATGTATTAATGTAAAAGTTTCCAAGAACGATATCGTTCTCATCAAAATACCTACCAAATCGTGTTTGCACCATGAAAAGCTCATTTGAAGCTCATTTCGTGCGTAGCTTCCGAACTTGCATTTTTCTCGAGCAATATAAGTTTTTTAGATTCAAAACCACCACACACTCCTTTATTATGATCTATGCAATGTAAAATTTTACAAGAACGTCTTCGTTCGCATCAAAATACCTACCAAATCGTGTTTGCACCTTGAAAAGCTCATTTGTAGCTCATTTCGTGCGTAGCTCCCGAACTTGCATTTTTCTCGAGCAATATAAATTTTTTATATCCAAAAACACTAGAAACTCCTTTATTATGATGTATCCAATGTAAAAGTTTCAAAGAACGGCTTCGTTCCCTTCAAAATACCTACGAAATCGTGTTTGCACCTTGAAAAGCTCATTTGAAGCTCATTTCGTGAGTAGCTCCCGAACTTGCATTTTTTTCGAGCAATATATATTTTCTAGATCCAAAACCACCGGACACTCCTTTATTATGATGTATCCAATGTAAAAGTTTTCAAGAACGGCTTCGTTCTCATGTAAATACCTACCAAATCGTGTTTGCACCTTCAAAAGATCCTTTGAAGCTCATTTCGTGCGGAGCTCCTGAACTTGCATTTTTCTCGTTCAATATAAATTTTTTAGATCCAAAACAACCAAAAACTCCTTTATTATGATGTATTAATGTAAAAGTTTCCAAGAACGGTATCGTTCTCATCAAAATACCTACCAAATCGTGTTTGCACCATGAAAAGCTCATTTGAAGCTCATTTCGTGCGTAGCTTCCGAACTTGCATTTTTCACGAGCAATATAAGTTTTTTAGATTCAAAACCACCACACACTCCTTTATTATGATCTATGCAATGTAAAATTTTCCAAGAACGGCTTCGTTCGCATCAAAATACCTACCAAATCGTGTTTGCACCTTGAAAAGCTCATTTGTAGCTCATTTCGTGCGTAGCTCCCGAAGTTGCATTTTTCTCGAGCAATATAAATGTTTTAGATCCAAAACCACTAGAAACTCCTTCATTATGATGTATCCAATGTAAAAGTTTTCAAGAACGGCTTCGTTCCCTTCAAAATACCTACGAAATCGTGTTTGCACCTTGAAAAGCTCATTTGAAGCTCATTTCGTGAATAGCTCCCGAACTTGCATTTATTTCAAGCAATATATATTTTCTAGATCCAAAACCACCAGACACTCCTTTATTATGATGTTTCCAATGTCAAAGTTTCCAATAAAGGCTTTGTTCTCATCAAAATACCTACCAAATCGTGTTTGTACCTTGAAAATCTCATTTGAAGTTCATTTCGTGCGTAGCTCCCGAACTTGCATTTTTCTCAAGCAATATAAACTTTTTAGATCCAAAACTACCAGAAACTCCTTTATTATGATATATTAATGTAAACGTTTCCAAGAACGGTATCGTTCTCATCAAAATACCTACCAAACCGTGTTTGCACCATGAAAAGCTCATTTCGTGCGTAGCTTCCGAACTTACATTTTTCTCGAGCAATATAAATTTTGTAGATCCGAAACCATCACACACTCCTTTATTATGATGTATCCAATGTAAAAGTTTCAAAGAACGGCTTCGTTCTCATCAAAATACCTACGAAATCGTGTTTGCACCTTGTAAAGCTCATTTGAAGCTCATTTCGTGAGTAGCTACCGAACTTGCATATTTTTCGAGCAATATATATTTTTTAGATCCAAAACCACCGGACACTTCTTTATTATGATGTATCCAATGTAAAAGTTTTCAAGAACGGCTTCGTTCTCATCAAAATACCTACCAAATCGTGTTTGCACCTTCAAAAGATCCTTTGAAGCTCATTTCGTGCGTAGCTCCTAAACTTGCATTTTTCTCAAGCAATATAAATATTTTAGATCCAAAACCACCAGAAACTCCTTTATTATGATGTATTAATGTAAAATTTTCCAAGAACGGTATCGTTCTCATCAAAATACCTACCAAATCGTGTTTGCACCATGAAAAGCTCATTTGAAGCTCATTTCGTGCGTAGCTTCCGAACTTGCATTTTTCTCGAGCAATATAAGTTTTTTAGATTCAAAACCACCACACATTCCTTTATTATGATCTATGCAATGTAAAATTTTCCAAGAACGTCTTCGTTCGCATCAAAATACCTACCAAATCGTGTTTGCACCTTGAAAAGCTCATTTGTAGCTCATTTCGTGCGTAGCTCCCGAACTTGCATTTTTCTCGAGCAATATAAATTTTTTATATCCAAAAACACTAGAAACTCCTTTATTATGATGTATCCAATGTAAAAGTTTCCAAGAACGGCTTAGTTCCCTTCAAAATACCTACGAAATCGTGTTTGCACCTTGAAAAGCTCATTTGAAGCTCATTTCGTGAGTAGCTCCCGAACTTGCATTTTTTTCAAGCAATATATATTTTCTAGATCCAAAACCACCAAACACTCCTTTATTATGATGTATCCAATGTAAAAGTTTCCAATAAACGCTTCGTTCTCATCAAAATACCTACCAAATCGTGTTTGTACCTTGAAAATCTCATTTGAAGCTCATTTCGTGCGTAGCTCCCGAACTTGCATTTTTCTCAAGCAATATAAACTTTTTAGATCCAAAACTACCAGAAACTCCTTTATTATGATGTATTAATGTAAAAGTTTCCAAGAACGGTATCGTTCTCATCAAAATACCTACCAAACCGTGTTTGCACCATGAAAAGCTCATTTGAAGCTCATTTCGTGCGTAGCTTCCGAACTTGCATTTTTCTCGAGCAATATAAATTTTTTAGATTCAAAACCACCACACACTCCTTTATTATTATCTATGCAATGTAAAATTTTCCAAGAACGGCTTTGTTCGCATCAAAATACCTACCAAATCGTGTTTGCACCTTCAAAAGATCCTTTGAAGCTCATTTCGTGCGTAGCTCCTAAACTTGCATTTTTCTCGAGCAATATAAATATTTTAGATCCAAAACTACCAGAAACTCCTTTATTATGATGTATTAATGTAAAAGTTTCCAAGAACGATATCGTTCTCATCAAAATACCTACCAAATCGTGTTTGCACCATGAAAAGCTCATTTGAAGCTCATTTCGTGCGTAGCTTCCGAACTTGCATTTTTCTCGAGCAATATAAGTTTTTTAGATTCAAAACCACCACACACTCCTTTTATTATGATCTATGCAATGTAAAATTTTCCAAGAACGTCTTCGTTCGCATCAAAATACCTACCAAATCGTGTTTGCACCTTGAAAAGCTCATTTGTAACTCATTTCGTGCGTAGCTCCCGAACTTGCATTTTTCTCGAGCAATATAAATTTTTTAGATTCAAAACCACCACACACTCCTTTATTATTATCTATGCAATGTAAAATTTTCCAAGAACGGCTTTGTTCGCATCAAAATACCTACCAAATCGTGTTTGCACCTTCAAAAGATCCTTTGAAGCTCATTTCGTGCGTAGCTCCTAAACTTGCATTTTTCTCGAGCAATATAAATATTTTAGATCCAAAACTACCAGAAACTCCTTTATTATGATGTATTAATGTAAAAGTTTCCAAGAACGATATCGTTCTCATCAAAATACCTACCAAATCGTGTTTGCACCATGAAAAGCTCATTTGAAGCTCATTTCGTGCGTAGCTTCCGAACTTGCATTTTTCTCGAGCAATATAAGTTTTTTAGATTCAAAACCACCACACACTCCTTTTATTATGATCTATGCAATGTAAAATTTTCCAAGAACGTCTTCGTTCGCATCAAAATACCTACCAAATCGTGTTTGCACCTTGAAAAGCTCATTTGTAACTCATTTCGTGCGTAGCTCCCGAACTTGCATTTTTCTCGTTCAATATAAATTTTTTAGATCCAAAACAACCAAAAACTCCTTTATTATGATTTATTAATGTAAAAGTTTCCAAGAACGGTATCGTTCTCATCAAAATACCTACCAAATCGTGTTTGCACCATGAAAAGCTCATTTGAAGCTCATTTCGTGCGTAGCTTCCGAACTTGCATTTTTCACGAGCAATATAAGTTTTTTAGATTCAAAACCACCACACACTCCTTTATTATGATCTATGCAATGTAAAATTTTCCAAGAACGGCTTCGTTCGCATCAAAATACCTACCAAATCGTGTTTGCACCTTGAAAAGCTCATTTGTAGCTCATTTCGTGCGTAGCTCCCGAAGTTGCATTTTTCTCGAGCAATATAAATTTTTTAGATCCAAAACCACTAGAAACTCCTTCATTATGATGTATCCAATGTAAAAGTTTCCAAGAACGGCTTCGTTCCCTTCAAAATACCTACGAAATCGTGTTTGCACCTTGAAAAGCTCATTTGAAGCTCATTTCGTGAGTAGCTCCCGAACTTGCATTTATTTCAAGCAATATATATTTTCTAGATCCAAAACCACCAGACACTCCTTTATTATGATGTTTCCAATGTGAAAGTTTCCAATAAAGGCTTTGTTCTCATCAAAATACCTACCAAATCGTGTTTGTACCTTGAAAATCTCATTTGAAGTTCATTTCGTGCGTAGCTCCCGAACTTGCATTTTTCTCAAGCAATATAAACTTTTTAGATCCAAAACTACCAGAAACTCCTTTATTATGATATATTAATGTAAACGTTTCCAAGAACGGTATCGTTCTCATCAAAATACCTACCAAACCGTGTTTGCACCATGAAAAGCTCATTTCGTGCGTAGCTTCCGAACTTACATTTTTCTCGAGCAATATAAATTTTGTAGATCCGAAACCATCACACACTCCTTTATTATGATGTATCCAATGTAAAAGTTTCAAAGAACGGCTTCGTTCTCATCAAAATACCTACGAAATCGTGTTTGCACCTTGTAAAGCTCATTTGAAGCTCATTTCGTGAGTAGCTCCCGAACTTGCATTTTTTTCGAGCAATATATATTTTTTAGATCCAAAACCACCGGACACTCCTTTATTATGATGTATACAATGTAAAAGTTTTTAAGAACGGCTTCGTTCTCATCAAAATACCTATCAAATCGTGTTTGCACCTTCAAAAGATCCTTTGAAGCTCATTCGTGCGTAGCTCCTAAACTTGCATTTTTCTCGAGCAATATAAAT
Source organism: Schizonepeta tenuifolia (assembly GCA_029490685.1). Classification (NCBI taxonomy): domain Eukaryota; kingdom Viridiplantae; phylum Streptophyta; class Magnoliopsida; order Lamiales; family Lamiaceae; genus Schizonepeta; species Schizonepeta tenuifolia. The sequence goes on from JANLIY010000020.1 coordinate 752,839, forward strand.
ATTTTAGATCCAAAACCACCAGAAACTCCTTTATTATGATGTATTAATGTAAAAGTTTCCAAGAACGATATCGTTCTCATCAAAATACCTACCAAATCGTGTTTGCACCATGAAAAGCTCATTTGAAGCTCATTTCGTGCGTAGCTTCCGAACTTGCATTTTTCTCGAGCAATATAAGTTTTTTAGATTCAAAACCACCACACACTCCTTTATTATGATCTATGCAATGTAAAATTTTACAAGAACGTCTTCGTTCGCATCAAAATACCTACCAAATCGTGTTTGCACCTTGAAAAGCTCATTTGTAGCTCATTTCGTGCGTAGCTCCCGAACTTGCATTTTTCTCGAGCAATATAAATTTTTTATATCCAAAAACACTAGAAACTCCTTTATTATGATGTATCCAATGTAAAAGTTTCAAAGAACGGCTTCGTTCCCTTCAAAATACCTACGAAATCGTGTTTGCACCTTGAAAAGCTCATTTGAAGCTCATTTCGTGAGTAGCTCCCGAACTTGCATTTTTTTCGAGCAATATATATTTTCTAGATCCAAAACCACCGGACACTCCTTTATTATGATGTATCCAATGTAAAAGTTTTCAAGAACGGCTTCGTTCTCATGTAAATACCTACCAAATCGTGTTTGCACCTTCAAAAGATCCTTTGAAGCTCATTTCGTGCGGAGCTCCTGAACTTGCATTTTTCTCGTTCAATATAAATTTTTTAGATCCAAAACAACCAAAAACTCCTTTATTATGATGTATTAATGTAAAAGTTTCCAAGAACGGTATCGTTCTCATCAAAATACCTACCAAATCGTGTTTGCACCATGAAAAGCTCATTTGAAGCTCATTTCGTGCGTAGCTTCCGAACTTGCATTTTTCACGAGCAATATAAGTTTTTTAGATTCAAAACCACCACACACTCCTTTATTATGATCTATGCAATGTAAAATTTTCCAAGAACGGCTTCGTTCGCATCAAAATACCTACCAAATCGTGTTTGCACCTTGAAAAGCTCATTTGTAGCTCATTTCGTGCGTAGCTCCCGAAGTTGCATTTTTCTCGAGCAATATAAATGTTTTAGATCCAAAACCACTAGAAACTCCTTCATTATGATGTATCCAATGTAAAAGTTTTCAAGAACGGCTTCGTTCCCTTCAAAATACCTACGAAATCGTGTTTGCACCTTGAAAAGCTCATTTGAAGCTCATTTCGTGAGTAGCTCCCGAACTTGCATTTATTTCAAGCAATATATATTTTCTAGATCCAAAACCACCAGACACTCCTTTATTATGATGTTTCCAATGTAAAAGTTTCCAATAAAGGCTTTGTTCTCATCAAAATACCTACCAAATCGTGTTTGTACCTTGAAAATCTCATTTGAAGTTCATTTCGTGCGTAGCTCCCGAACTTGCATTTTTCTCAAGCAATATAAACTTTTTAGATCCAAAACTACCAGAAACTCCTTTATTATGATATATTAATGTAAACGTTTCCAAGAACGGTATCGTTCTCATCAAAATACCTACCAAACCGTGTTTGCACCATGAAAAGCTCATTTCGTGCGTAGCTTCCGAACTTACATTTTTCTCGAGCAATATAAATTTTGTAGATCCGAAACCATCACACACTCCTTTATTATGATGTATCCAATGTAAAAGTTTCAAAGAACGGCTTCGTTCTCATCAAAATACCTACGAAATCGTGTTTGCACCTTGTAAAGCTCATTTGAAGCTCATTTCGTGAGTAGCTACCGAACTTGCATATTTTTCGAGCAATATATATTTTTTAGATCCAAAACCACCGGACACTCCTTTATTATGATGTATCCAATGTAAAAGTTTTCAAGAACGGCTTCGTTCTCATCAAAATACCTACCAAATCGTGTTTGCACCTTCAAAAGATCCTTTGAAGCTCATTTCGTGCGTAGCTCCTAAACTTGCATTTTTCTCGAGCAATATAAATATTTTAGATCCAAATCCACCAGAAACTCCTTTATTATGATGTATTAATGTAAAATTTTCCAAGAACGGTATCGTTCTCATCAAAATACCTACCAAATCGTGTTTGCACCATGAAAAGCTCATTTGAAGCTCATTTCGTGCGTAGCTTCCGAACTTGCATTTTTCTCGAGCAATATAAGTTTTTTAGATTCAAAACCACCACACATTCCTTTATTATGATCTATGCAATGTAAAATTTTCCAAGAACGTCTTCGTTCGCATCAAAATACCTACCAAATCGTGTTTGCACCTTGAAAAGCTCATTTGTAGCTCATTTCGTGCGTAGCTCCCGAACTTGCATTTTTCTCGAGCAATATAAATTTTTTATATCCAAAAACACTAGAAACTCCTTTATTATGATGTATCCAATGTAAAAGTTTCCAAGAACGGCTTCGTTCCCTTCAAAATACCTACGAAATCGTGTTTGCACCTTGAAAAGCTCATTTGAAGCTCATTTCGTGAGTAGCTCCCGAACTTGCATTTTTTTCAAGCAATATATATTTTCTAGATCCAAAACCACCAAACACTCCTTTATTATGATGTATCCAATGTAAAAGTTTCCAATAAACGCTTCGTTCTCATCAAAATACCCACCAAATCGTGTTTGTACCTTGAAAATCTCATTTGAAGCTCATTTCGTGCGTAGCTCCCGAACTTGCATTTTTCTCAAGCAATATAAACTTTTTAGATCCAAAACTACCAGAAACTCCTTTATTATGATGTATTAATGTAAAAGTTTCCAAGAACGGTATCGTTCTCATCAAAATACCTACCAAACCGTGTTTGCACCATGAAAAGCTCATTTGAAGCTCATTTCGTGCGTAGCTTCCGAACTTGCATTTTTCTCGAGCAATATAAATTTTTTAGATTCAAAACCACCACACACTCCTTTATTATTATCTATGCAATGTAAAATTTTCCAAGAACGGCTTTGTTCGCATCAAAATACCTACCAAATCGTGTTTGCACCTTCAAAAGATCCTTTGAAGCTCATTTCGTGCGTAGCTCCTAAACTTGCATTTTTCTCGAGCAATATAAATATTTTAGATCCAAAACTACCAGAAACTCCTTTATTATGATGTATTAATGTAAAAGTTTCCAAGAACGATATCGTTCTCATCAAAATACCTACCAAATCGTGTTTGCACCATGAAAAGCTCATTTGAAGCTCATTTCGTGCGTAGCTTCCGAACTTGCATTTTTCTCGAGCAATATAAGTTTTTTAGATTCAAAACCACCACACACTCCTTTTATTATGATCTATGCAATGTAAAATTTTCCAAGAACGTCTTCGTTCGCATCAAAATACCTACCAAATCGTGTTTGCACCTTGAAAAGCTCATTTGTAGCTCATTTCGTGCGTAGCTCCCGAAGTTGCATTTTTCTCGAGCAATATAAATGTTTTAGATCCAAAACCACTAGAAACTCCTTCATTATGATGTATCCAATGTAAAAGTTTTCAAGAACGGCTTCGTTCCCTTCAAAATACCTACGAAATCGTGTTTGCACCTTGAAAAGCTCATTTGAAGCTCATTTCGTGAGTAGCTCCCGAACTTGCATTTATTTCAAGCAATATATATTTTCTAGATCCAAAACCACCAGACACTCCTTTATTATGATGTTTCCAATGTAAAAGTTTCCAATAAAGGCTTTGTTCTCATCAAAATACCTACCAAATCGTGTTTGTACCTTGAAAATCTCATTTGAAGTTCATTTCGTGCGTAGCTCCCGAACTTGCATTTTTCTCAAGCAATATAAACTTTTTAGATCCAAAACTACCAGAAACTCCTTTATTATGATATATTAATGTAAACGTTTCCAAGAACGGTATCGTTCTCATCAAAATACCTACCAAACCGTGTTTGCACCATGAAAAGCTCATTTCGTGCGTAGCTTCCGAACTTACATTTTTCTCGAGCAATATAAATTTTGTAGATCCGAAACCATCACACACTCCTTTATTATGATGTATCCAATGTAAAAGTTTCAAAGAACGGCTTCGTTCTCATCAAAATACCTACGAAATCGTGTTTGCACCTTGTAAAGCTCATTTGAAGCTCATTTCGTGAGTAGCTACCGAACTTGCATATTTTTCGAGCAATATATATTTTTTAGATCCAAAACCACCGGACACTCCTTTATTATGATGTATCCAATGTAAAAGTTTTCAAGAACGGCTTCGTTCTCATCAAAATACCTACCAAATCGTGTTTGCACCTTCAAAAGATCCTTTGAAGCTCATTTCGTGCGTAGCTCCTAAACTTGCATTTTTCTCGAGCAATATAAATATTTTAGATCCAAATCCACCAGAAACTCCTTTATTATGATGTATTAATGTAAAATTTTCCAAGAACGGTATCGTTCTCATCAAAATACCTACCAAATCGTGTTTGCACCATGAAAAGCTCATTTGAAGCTCATTTCGTGCGTAGCTTCCGAACTTGCATTTTTCTCGAGCAATATAAGTTTTTTAGATTCAAAACCACCACACATTCCTTTATTATGATCTATGCAATGTAAAATTTTCCAAGAACGTCTTCGTTCGCATCAAAATACCTACCAAATCGTGTTTGCACCTTGAAAAGCTCATTTGTAGCTCATTTCGTGCGTAGCTCCCGAACTTGCATTTTTCTCGAGCAATATAAATTTTTTATATCCAAAAACACTAGAAACTCCTTTATTATGATGTATCCAATGTAAAAGTTTCCAAGAACGGCTTCGTTCCCTTCAAAATACCTACGAAATCGTGTTTGCACCTTGAAAAGCTCATTTGAAGCTCATTTCGTGAGTAGCTCCCGAACTTGCATTTTTTTCAAGCAATATATATTTTCTAGATCCAAAACCACCAAACACTCCTTTATTATGATGTATCCAATGTAAAAGTTTCCAATAAACGCTTCGTTCTCATCAAAATACCCACCAAATCGTGTTTGTACCTTGAAAATCTCATTTGAAGCTCATTTCGTGCGTAGCTCCCGAACTTGCATTTTTCTCAAGCAATATAAACTTTTTAGATCCAAAACTACCAGAAACTCCTTTATTATGATGTATTAATGTAAAAGTTTCCAAGAACGGTATCGTTCTCATCAAAATACCTACCAAACCGTGTTTGCACCATGAAAAGCTCATTTGAAGCTCATTTCGTGCGTAGCTTCCGAACTTGCATTTTTCTCGAGCAATATAAATTTTTTAGATTCAAAACCACCACACACTCCTTTATTATTATCTATGCAATGTAAAATTTTCCAAGAACGGCTTTGTTCGCATCAAAATACCTACCAAATCGTGTTTGCACCTTCAAAAGATCCTTTGAAGCTCATTTCGTGCGTAGCTCCTAAACTTGCATTTTTCTCGAGCAATATAAATATTTTAGATCCAAAACTACCAGAAACTCCTTTATTATGATGTATTAATGTAAAAGTTTCCAAGAACGATATCGTTCTCATCAAAATACCTACCAAATCGTGTTTGCACCATGAAAAGCTCATTTGAAGCTCATTTCGTGCGTAGCTTCCGAACTTGCATTTTTCTCGAGCAATATAAGTTTTTTAGATTCAAAACCACCACACACTCCTTTTATTATGATCTATGCAATGTAAAATTTTCCAAGAACGTCTTCGTTCGCATCAAAATACCTACCAAATCGTGTTTGCACCTTGAAAAGCTCATTTGTAACTCATTTCGTGCGTAGCTCCCGAACTTGCATTTTTCTCGAGCAATATAAATTTTTTATATCCAAAAACACTAGAAACTCCTTTATTATGATGTATCCAATGTAAAAGTTTCAAAGAACGGCTTAGTTCCCTTCAAAATACCTACGAAATCGTGTTTGCACCTTGAAAAGCTCATTTGAAGCTCATTTCGTGAGTAGCTCCCGAACTTGCATTTTTTTCGAGCAATATATATTTTCTAGATCCAAAACCACCGGACACTCCTTTATTATGATGTATCCAATGTAAAAGTTTTCAAGAACGGCTTCGTTCTCATGTAAATACCTACCAAATCGTGTTTGCACCTTCAAAAGATCCTTTGAAGCTCATTTCGTGCGGAGCTCCTGAACTTGCATTTTTCTCGTTCAATATAAATTTTTTAGATCCAAAACAACCAAAAACTCCTTTATTATGATTTATTAATGTAAAAGTTTCCAAGAACGGTATCGTTCTCATCAAAATACCTACCAAATCGTGTTTGCACCATGAAAAGCTCATTTGAAGCTCATTTCGTGCGTAGCTTCCGAACTTGCATTTTTCACGAGCAATATAAGTTTTTTAGATTCAAAACCACCACACACTCCTTTATTATGATCTATGCAATGTAAAATTTTCCAAGAACGGCTTCGTTCGCATCAAAATACCTACCAAATCGTGTTTGCACCTTGAAAAGCTCATTTGTAGCTCATTTCGTGCGTAGCTCCCGAAGTTGCATTTTTCTCGAGCAATATAAATTTTTTAGATCCAAAACCACTAGAAACTCCTTCATTATGATGTATCCAATGTAAAAGTTTCCAAGAACGGCTTCGTTCCCTTCAAAATACCTACGAAATCGTGTTTGCACCTTGAAAAGCTCATTTGAAGCTCATTTCGTGAGTAGCTCCCGAACTTGCATTTATTTCAAGCAATATATATTTTCTAGATCCAAAACCACCAGACACTCCTTTATTATGATGTTTCCAATGTGAAAGTTTCCAATAAAGGCTTTGTTCTCATCAAAATACCTACCAAATCGTGTTTGTACCTTGAAAATCTCATTTGAAGTTCATTTCGTGCGTAGCTCCCGAACTTGCATTTTTCTCAAGCAATATAAACTTTTTAGATCCAAAACTACCAGAAACTCCTTTATTATGATATATTAATGTAAACGTTTCCAAGAACGGTATCGTTCTCATCAAAATACCTACCAAACCGTGTTTGCACCATGAAAAGCTCATTTCGTGCGTAGCTTCCGAACTTACATTTTTCTCGAGCAATATAAATTTTGTAGATCCGAAACCATCACACACTCCTTTATTATGATGTATCCAATGTAAAAGTTTCAAAGAACGGCTTCGTTCTCATCAAAATACCTACGAAATCGTGTTTGCACCTTGTAAAGCTCATTTGAAGCTCATTTCGTGAGTAGCTCCCGAACTTGCATTTTTTTCGAGCAATATATATTTTTTAGATCCAAAACCACCGGACACTCCTTTATTATGATGTATACAATGTAAAAGTTTTTAAGAACGGCTTCGTTCTCATCAAAATACCTATCAAATCGTGTTTGCACCTTCAAAAGATCCTTTGAAGCTCATTCGTGCGTAGCTCCTAAACTTGCATTTTTCTCGAGCAATATAAATATTTTAGATCCAAAACCACCAGAAACTCCTTTATTATGATGTATTAATGTAAAAGTTTCCAAGAACGATATCGTTCTCATCAAAATACCTACCAAATCGTGTTTGCACCATGAAAAGCTCATTTGAAGCTCATTTCGTGCGTAGCTTCCGAACTTGCATTTTTCTCGAGCAATATAAGTTTTTTAGATTCAAAACCACCACACACTCCTTTATTATGATCTATGCAATGTAAAATTTTACAAGAACGTCTTCGTTCGCATCAAAATACCTACCAAATCGTGTTTGCACCTTGAAAAGCTCATTTGTAGCTCATTTCGTGCGTAGCTCCCGAACTTGCATTTTTCTCGAGCAATATAAATTTTTTATATCCAAAAACACTAGAAACTCCTTTATTATGATGTATCCAATGTAAAAGTTTCAAAGAACGGCTTCGTTCCCTTCAAAATACCTACGAAATCGTGTTTGCACCTTGAAAAGCTCATTTGAAGCTCATTTCGTGAGTAGCTCCCGAACTTGCATTTTTTTCGAGCAATATATATTTTCTAGATCCAAAACCACCGGACACTCCTTTATTATGATGTATCCAATGTAAAAGTTTTCAAGAACGGCTTCGTTCTCATGTAAATACCTACCAAATCGTGTTTGCACCTTCAAAAGATCCTTTGAAGCTCATTTCGTGCGGAGCTCCTGAACTTGCATTTTTCTCGTTCAATATAAATTTTTTAGATCCAAAACAACCAAAAACTCCTTTATTATGATGTATTAATGTAAAAGTTTCCAAGAACGGTATCGTTCTCATCAAAATACCTACCAAATCGTGTTTGCACCATGAAAAGCTCATTTGAAGCTCATTTCGTGCGTAGCTTCCGAACTTGCATTTTTCACGAGCAATATAAGTTTTTTAGATTCAAAACCACCACACACTCCTTTATTATGATCTATGCAATGTAAAATTTTCCAAGAACGGCTTCGTTCGCATCAAAATACCTACCAAATCGTGTTTGCACCTTGAAAAGCTCATTTGTAGCTCATTTCGTGCGTAGCTCCCGAAGTTGCATTTTTCTCGAGCAATATAAATGTTTTAGATCCAAAACCACTAGAAACTCCTTCATTATGATGTATCCAATGTAAAAGTTTTCAAGAACGGCTTCGTTCCCTTCAAAATACCTACGAAATCGTGTTTGCACCTTGAAAAGCTCATTTGAAGCTCATTTCGTGAGTAGCTCCCGAACTTGCATTTATTTCAAGCAATATATATTTTCTAGATCCAAAACCACCAGACACTCCTTTATTATGATGTTTCCAATGTAAAAGTTTCCAATAAAGGCTTTGTTCTCATCAAAATACCTACCAAATCGTGTTTGTACCTTGAAAATCTCATTTGAAGTTCATTTCGTGCGTAGCTCCCGAACTTGCATTTTTCTCAAGCAATATAAACTTTTTAGATCCAAAACTACCAGAAACTCCTTTATTATGATATATTAATGTAAACGTTTCCAAGAACGGTATCGTTCTCATCAAAATACCTACCAAACCGTGTTTGCACCATGAAAAGCTCATTTCGTGCGTAGCTTCCGAACTTACATTTTTCTCGAGCAATATAAATTTTGTAGATCCGAAACCATCACACACTCCTTTATTATGATGTATCCAATGTAAAAGTTTCAAAGAACGGCTTCGTTCTCATCAAAATACCTACGAAATCGTGTTTGCACCTTGTAAAGCTCATTTGAAGCTCATTTCGTGAGTAGCTACCGAACTTGCATATTTTTCGAGCAATATATATTTTTTAGATCCAAAACCACCGGACACTCCTTTATTATGATGTATCCAATGTAAAAGTTTTCAAGAACGGCTTCGTTCTCATCAAAATACCTACCAAATCGTGTTTGCACCTTCAAAAGATCCTTTGAAGCTCATTTCGTGCGTAGCTCCTAAACTTGCATTTTTCTCGAGCAATATAAATATTTTAGATCCAAAACCACCAGAAACTCCTTTATTATGATGTATTAATGTAAAATTTTCCAAGAACGGTATCGTTCTCATCAAAATACCTACCAAATCGTGTTTGCACCATGAAAAGCTCATTTGAAGCTCATTTCGTGCGTAGCTTCCGAACTTGCATTTTTCTCGAGCAATATAAGTTTTTTAGATTCAAAACCACCACACACTCCTTTATTATGATCTATGCAATGTAAAATTTTACAAGAACGTCTTCGTTCGCATCAAAATACCTACCAAATCGTGTTTGCACCTTGAAAAGCTCATTTGTAGCTCATTTCGTGCGTAGCTCCCGAACTTGCATTTTTCTCGAGCAATATAAATTTTTTATATCCAAAAACACTAGAAACTCCTTTATTATGATGTATCCAATGTAAAAGTTTCAAAGAACGGCTTCGTTCCCTTCAAAATACCTACGAAATCGTGTTTGCACCTTGAAAAGCTCATTTGAAGCTCATTTCGTGAGTAGCTCCCGAACTTGCATATTTTTCGAGCAATATATATTTTTTAGATCCAAAACCACCGGACACTCCTTTATTATGATGTATCCAATGTAAAAGTTTTCAAGAACGGCTTCGTTCTCATCAAAATACCTACCAAATCGTGTTTGCACCTTCAAAAGATCCTTTGAAGCTCATTTCGTGCGTAGCTCCTAAACTTGCATTTTTCTCGAGCAATATAAATATTTTAGATCCAAAACCACCAGAAACTCCTTTATTATGATGTATTAATGTAAAATTTTCCAAGAACGGTATCGTTCTCATCAAAATACCTACCAAATCGTGTTTGCACCATGAAAAGCTCATTTGAAGCTCATTTCGTGCGTAGCTTCCGAACTTGCATTTTTCTCGAGCAATATAAGTTTTTTAGATTCAAAACCACCACACATTCCTTTATTATGATCTATGCAATGTAAAATTTTCCAAGAACGTCTTCGTTCGCATCAAAATACCTACCAAATCGTGTTTGCACCTTGAAAAGCTCATTTGTAGCTCATTTCGTGCGTAGCTCCCGAACTTGCATTTTTCTCGAGCAATATAAATTTTTTATATCCAAAAACACTAGAAACTCCTTTATTATGATGTATCCAATGTAAAAGTTTCAAAGAACGGCTTCGTTCCCTTCAAAATACCTACGAAATCGTGTTTGCACCTTGAAAAGCTCATTTGAAGCTCATTTCGTGAGTAGCTCCCGAACTTGCATTTTTTTCGAGCAATATATATTTTCTAGATCCAAAACCACCGGACACTCCTTTATTATGATGTATCCAATGTAAAAGTTTTCAAGAACGGCTTCGTTCTCATGTAAATACCTACCAAATCGTGTTTGCACCTTCAAAAGATCCTTTGAAGCTCATTTCGTGCGGAGCTCCTGAACTTGCATTTTTCTCGTTCAATATAAATTTTTTAGATCCAAAACAACCAAAAACTCCTTTATTATGATTTATTAATGTAAAAGTTTCCAAGAACGGTATCGTTCTCATCAAAATACCTACCAAATCGTGTTTGCACCATGAAAAGCTCATTTGAAGCTCATTTCGTGCGTAGCTTCCGAACTTGCATTTTTCACGAGCAATATAAGTTTTTTAGATTCAAAACCACCACACACTCCTTTATTATGATCTATGCAATGTAAAATTTTCCAAGAACGGCTTCGTTCGCATCAAAATACCTACCAAATCGTGTTTGCACCTTGAAAAGCTCATTTGTAGCTCATTTCGTGCGTAGCTCCCGAAGTTGCATTTTTCTCGAGCAATATAAATTTTTTAGATCCAAAACCACTAGAAACTCCTTCATTATGATGTATCCAATGTAAAAGTTTCCAAGAACGGCTTCGTTCCCTTCAAAATACCTACGAAATCGTGTTTGCACCTTGAAAAGCTCATTTGAAGCTCATTTCGTGAGTAGCTCCCGAACTTGCATTTATTTCAAGCAATATATATTTTCTAGATCCAAAACCACCAGACACTCCTTTATTATGATGTTTCCAATGTGAAAGTTTCCAATAAAGGCTTTGTTCTCATCAAAATACCTACCAAATCGTGTTTGTACCTTGAAAATCTCATTTGAAGTTCATTTCGTGCGTAGCTCCCGAACTTGCATTTTTCTCAAGCAATATAAACTTTTTAGATCCAAAACTACCAGAAACTCCTTTATTATGATATATTAATGTAAACGTTTCCAAGAACGGTATCGTTCTCATCAAAATACCTACCAAACCGTGTTTGCACCATGAAAAGCTCATTTCGTGCGTAGCTTCCGAACTTACATTTTTCTCGAGCAATATAAATTTTGTAGATCCGAAACCATCACACACTCCTTTATTATGATGTATCCAATGTAAAAGTTTCAAAGAACGGCTTCGTTCTCATCAAAATACCTACGAAATCGTGTTTGCACCTTGTAAAGCTCATTTGAAGCTCATTTCGTGAGTAGCTCCCGAACTTGCATTTTTTTCGAGCAATATATATTTTTTAGATCCAAAACCACCGGACACTCCTTTATTATGATGTATACAATGTAAAAGTTTTTAAGAACGGCTTCGTTCTCATCAAAATACCTATCAAATCGTGTTTGCACCTTCAAAAGATCCTTTGAAGCTCATTCGTGCGTAGCTCCTAAACTTGCATTTTTCTCGAGCAATATAAATATTTTAGATCCAAAACCACCAGAAACTCCTTTATTATGATGTATTAATGTAAAAGTTTCCAAGAACGATATCGTTCTCATCAAAATACCTACCAAATCGTGTTTGTACCATGAAAAGCTCATTTGAAGCTCATTTCGTGCGTAGCTTCCGAACTTGCATTTTTCTCGAGCAATATAAGTTTTTTAGATTCAAAACCACCACACACTCCTTTATTATGATCTATGCAATGTAAAATTTTACAAGAACGTCTTCGTTCGCATCAAAATACCTACCAAATCGTGTTTGCACCTTGAAAAGCTCATTTGTAGCTCATTTCGTGCGTAGCTCCCGAACTTGCATTTTTCTCGAGCAATATAAATTTTTTATATCCAAAAACACTAGAAACTCCTTTATTATGATGTATCCAATGTAAAAGTTTCAAAGAACGGCTTCGTTCCCTTCAAAATACCTACGAAATCGTGTTTGCACCTTGAAAAGCTCATTTGAAGCTCATTTCGTGAGTAGCTCCCGAACTTGCATATTTTTCGAGCAATATATATTTTTTAGATCCAAAACCACCGGACACTCCTTTATTATGATGTATCCAATGTAAAAGTTTTCAAGAACGGCTTCGTTCTCATCAAAATACCTACCAAATCGTGTTTGCACCTTCAAAAGATCCTTTGAAGCTCATTTCGTGCGTAGCTCCTAAACTTGCATTTTTCTCGAGCAATATAAATATTTTAGATCCAAAACCACCAGAAACTCCTTTATTATGATGTATTAATGTAAAATTTTCCAAGAACGGTATCGTTCTCATCAAAATACCTACCAAATCGTGTTTGCACCATGAAAAGCTCATTTGAAGCTCATTTCGTGCGTAGCTTCCGAACTTGCATTTTTCTCGAGCAATATAAGTTTTTTAGATTCAAAACCACCACACATTCCTTTATTATGATCTATGCAATGTAAAATTTTCCAAGAACGTCTTCGTTCGCATCAAAATACCTACCAAATCGTGTTTGCACCTTGAAAAGCTCATTTGTAGCTCATTTCGTGCGTAGCTCCCGAACTTGCATTTTTCTCGAGCAATATAAATTTTTTATATCCAAAAACACTAGAAACTCCTTTATTATGATGTATCCAATGTAAAAGTTTCCAAGAACGGCTTCGTTCCCTTCAAAATACCTACGAAATCGTGTTTGCACCTTGAAAAGCTCATTTGAAGCTCATTTCGTGAGTAGCTCCCGAACTTGCATTTTTTTCAAGCAATATATATTTTCTAGATCCAAAACCACCAAACACTCCTTTATTATGATGTATCCAATGTAAAAGTTTCCAATAAACGCTTCGTTCTCATCAAAATACCTACCAAATCGTGTTTGTACCTTGAAAATCTCATTTGAAGCTCATTTCGTGCGTAGCTCCCGAACTTGCATTTTTCTCAAGCAATATAAACTTTTTAGATCCAAAACTACCAGAAACTCCTTTATTATGATGTATTAATGTAAAAGTTTCCAAGAACGGTATCGTTCTCATCAAAATACCTACCAAACCGTGTTTGCACCATGAAAAGCTCATTTGAAGCTCATTTCGTGCGTAGCTTCCGAACTTGCATTTTTCTCGAGCAATATAAATTTTTTAGATTCAAAACCACCACACACTCCTTTATTATTATCTATGCAATGTAAAATTTTCCAAGAACGGCTTTGTTCGCATCAAAATACCTACCAAATCGTGTTTGCACCTTCAAAAGATCCTTTGAAGCTCATTTCGTGCGTAGCTCCTAAACTTGCATTTTTCTCGAGCAATATAAATATTTTAGATCCAAAACCACCAGAAACTCCTTTATTATGATGTATTAATGTAAAAGTTTCCAAGAACGATATCGTTCTCATCAAAATACCTACCAAATCGTGTTTGCACCATGAAAAGCTCATTTGAAGCTCATTTCGTGCGTAGCTTCCGAACTTGCATTTTTCTCGAGCAATATAAGTTTTTTAGATTCAAAACCACCACACACTCCTTTTATTATGATCTATGCAATGTAAAATTTTCCAAGAACGTCTTCGTTCGCATCAAAATACCTACCAAATCGTGTTTGCACCTTGAAAAGCTCATTTGTAGCTCATTTCGTGCGTAGCTCCCGAACTTGCATTTTTCTCGAGCAATATAAATTTTTTATATCCAAAAACACTAGAAACTCCTTTATTATGATGTATCCAATGTAAAAGTTTCAAAGAACGGCTTCGTTCCCTTCAAAATACCTACGAAATCGTGTTTGCACCTTGAAAAGCTCATTTGAAGCTCATTTCGTGAGTAGCTCCCGAACTTGCATTTTTTTCGAGCAATATATATTTTCTAGATCCAAAACCACCGGACACTCCTTTATTATGATGTATCCAATGTAAAAGTTTTCAAGAACGGCTTCGTTCTCATGTAAATACCTACCAAATCGTGTTTGCACCTTCAAAAGATCCTTTGAAGCTCATTTCGTGCGGAGCTCCTGAACTTGCATTTTTCTCGTTCAATATAAATTTTTTAGATCCAAAACAACCAAAAACTCCTTTATTATGATTTATTAATGTAAAAGTTTCCAAGAACGGTATCGTTCTCATCAAAATACCTACCAAATCGTGTTTGCACCATGAAAAGCTCATTTGAAGCTCATTTCGTGCGTAGCTTCCGAACTTGCATTTTTCACGAGCAATATAAGTTTTTTAGATTCAAAACCACCACACCTCCTTTATTATGATCTATGCAATGTAAAATTTTCCAAGAACGGCTTCGTTCGCATCAAAATACCTACCAAATCGTGTTTGCACCTTGAAAAGCTCATTTGTAGCTCATTTCGTGCGTAGCTCCCGAAGTTGCATTTTTCTCGAGCAATATAAATGTTTTAGATCCAAAACCACTAGAAACTCCTTCATTATGATGTATCCAATGTAAAAGTTTTCAAGAACGGCTTCGTTCCCTTCAAAATACCTACGAAATCGTGTTTGCACCTTGAAAAGCTCATTTGAAGCTCATTTCGTGAGTAGCTCCCGAACTTGCATTTATTTCAAGCAATATATATTTTCTAGATCCAAAACCACCAGACACTCCTTTATTATGATGTTTCCAATGTAAAAGTTTCCAATAAAGGCTTTGTTCTCATCAAAATACCTACCAAATCGTGTTTGTACCTTGAAAATCTCATTTGAAGTTCATTTCGTGCGTAGCTCCCGAACTTGCATTTTTCTCAAGCAATATAAACTTTTTAGATCCAAAACTACCAGAAACTCCTTTATTATGATATATTAATGTAAACGTTTCCAAGAACGGTATCGTTCTCATCAAAATACCTACCAAACCGTGTTTGCACCATGAAAAGCTCATTTCGTGCGTAGCTTCCGAACTTACATTTTTCTCGAGCAATATAAATTTTGTAGATCCGAAACCATCACACACTCCTTTATTATGATGTATCCAATGTAAAAGTTTCAAAGAACGGCTTCGTTCTCATCAAAATACCTACGAAATCGTGTTTGCACCTTGTAAAGCTCATTTGAAGCTCATTTCGTGAGTAGCTACCGAACTTGCATATTTTTCGAGCAATATATATTTTTTAGATCCAAAACCACCGGACACTCCTTTATTATGATGTATCCAATGTAAAAGTTTTCAAGAACGGCTTCGTTCTCATCAAAATACCTACCAAATCGTGTTTGCACCTTCAAAAGATCCTTTGAAGCTCATTTCGTGCGTAGCTCCTAAACTTGCATTTTTCTCGAGCAATATAAATATTTTAGATCCAAATCCACCAGAAACTCCTTTATTATGATGTATTAATGTAAAATTTTCCAAGAACGGTATCGTTCTCATCAAAATACCTACCAAATCGTGTTTGCACCATGAAAAGCTCATTTGAAGCTCATTTCGTGCGTAGCTTCCGAACTTGCATTTTTCTCGAGCAATATAAGTTTTTTAGATTCAAAACCACCACACATTCCTTTATTATGATCTATGCAATGTAAAATTTTCCAAGAACGTCTTCGTTCGCATCAAAATACCTACCAAATCGTGTTTGCACCTTGAAAAGCTCATTTGTAGCTCATTTCGTGCGTAGCTCCCGAACTTGCATTTTTCTCGAGCAATATAAATTTTTTATATCCAAAAACACTAGAAACTCCTTTATTATGATGTATCCAATGTAAAAGTTTCCAAGAACGGCTTCGTTCCCTTCAAAATACCTACGAAATCGTGTTTGCACCTTGAAAAGCTCATTTGAAGCTCATTTCGTGAGTAGCTCCCGAACTTGCATTTTTTTCAAGCAATATATATTTTCTAGATCCAAAACCACCGGACACTCCTTTATTATGATGTATCCAATGTAAAAGTTTTCAAGAACGGCTTCGTTCTCATGTAAATACCTACCAAATCGTGTTTGCACCTTCAAAAGATCCTTTGAAGCTCATTTCGTGCGGAGCTCCTGAACTTGCATTTTTCTCGTTCAATATAAATTTTTTAGATCCAAAACAACCAAAAACTCCTTTATTATGATGTATTAATGTAAAAGTTTCCAAGAACGGTATCGTTCTCATCAAAATACCTACCAAATCGTGTTTGCACCATGAAAAGCTCATTTGAAGCTCATTTCGTGCGTAGCTTCCGAACTTGCTTTTTTCACGAGCAATATAAGTTTTTTAGATTCAAAACCACCACACACTCCTTTATTATGATCTATGCAATGTAAAATTTTCCAAGAACGGCTTCGTTCGCATCAAAATACCTACCAAATCGTGTTTGCACCTTGAAAAGCTCATTTGTAGCTCATTTCGTGCGTAGCTCCCGAAGTTGCATTTTTCTCGAGCAATATAAATGTTTTAGATCCAAAACCACTAGAAACTCCTTCATTATGATGTATCCAATGTAAAAGTTTTCAAGAACGGCTTCGTTCCCTTCAAAATACCTACGAAATCGTGTTTGCACCTTGAAAAGCTCATTTGAAGCTCATTTCGTGAGTAGCTCCCGAACTTGCATTTATTTCAAGCAATATATATTTTCTAGATCCAAAACCACCAGACACTCCTTTATTATGATGTTTCCAATGTAAAAGTTTCCAATAAAGGCTTTGTTCTCATCAAAATACCTACCAAATCGTGTTTGTACCTTGAAAATCTCATTTGAAGTTCATTTCGTGCGTAGCTCCCGAACTTGCATTTTTCTCAAGCAATATAAACTTTTTAGATCCAAAACTACCAGAAACTCCTTTATTATGATATATTAATGTAAACGTTTCCAAGAACGGTATCGTTCTCATCAAAATACCTACCAAACCGTGTTTGCACCATGAAAAGCTCATTTCGTGCGTAGCTTCCGAACTTACATTTTTCTCGAGCAATATAAATTTTGTAGATCCGAAACCATCACACACTCCTTTATTATGATGTATCCAATGTAAAAGTTTCAAAGAACGGCTTCGTTCTCATCAAAATACCTACGAAATCGTGTTTGCACCTTGTAAAGCTCATTTGAAGCTCATTTCGTGAGTAGCTACCGAACTTGCATATTTTTCGAGCAATATATATTTTTTAGATCCAAAACCACCGGACACTCCTTTATTATGATGTATCCAATGTAAAAGTTTTCAAGAATGGCTTCGTTCTCATCAAAATACCTACCAAATCGTGTTTGCACCTTCAAAAGATCCTTTGAAGCTCATTTCGTGCGTAGCTCCTAAACATGCATTTTTCTCGAGCAATATAAATATT
Organism: Schizonepeta tenuifolia; assembly: GCA_029490685.1. Taxonomy (NCBI): domain Eukaryota; kingdom Viridiplantae; phylum Streptophyta; class Magnoliopsida; order Lamiales; family Lamiaceae; genus Schizonepeta; species Schizonepeta tenuifolia. Next base: position 770,557 of record JANLIY010000020.1, read on the forward strand.
TTAGATCCAAAACCACCAGAAACTCCTTTATTATGATGTATTAATGTAAAATTTTCCAAGAACGGTATCGTTCTCATCAAAATACCTACCAAATCGTGTTTGCACCATGAAAAGCTCATTTGAAGCTCATTTCGTGCGTAGCTTCCGAACTTGCATTTTTCTCGAGCAATATAAGTTTTTTAGATTCAAAACCACCACACATTCCTTTATTATGATCTATGCAATGTAAAATTTTCCAAGAACGTCTTCGTTCGCATCAAAATACCTACCAAATCGTGTTTGCACCTTGAAAAGCTCATTTGTAGCTCATTTCGTGCGTAGCTCCCGAACTTGCATTTTTCTCGAGCAATATAAATTTTTTATATCCAAAAACACTAGAAACTCCTTTATTATGATGTATCCAATGTAAAAGTTTCCAAGAACGGCTTCGTTCCCTTCAAAATACCTACGAAATCGTGTTTGCACCTTGAAAAGCTCATTTGAAGCTCATTTCGTGAGTAGCTCCCGAACTTGCATTTTTTTCAAGCAATATATATTTTCTAGATCCAAAACCACCAAACACTCCTTTATTATGATGTATCCAATGTAAAAGTTTCCAATAAACGCTTCGTTCTCATCAAAATACCTACCAAATCGTGTTTGTACCTTGAAAATCTCATTTGAAGCTCATTTCGTGCGTAGCTCCCGAACTTGCATTTTTCTCAAGCAATATAAACTTTTTAGATCCAAAACTACCAGAAACTCCTTTATTATGATGTATTAATGTAAAAGTTTCCAAGAACGGTATCGTTCTCATCAAAATACCTACCAAACCGTGTTTGCACCATGAAAAGCTCATTTGAAGCTCATTTCGTGCGTAGCTTCCGAACTTGCATTTTTCTCGAGCAATATAAATTTTTTAGATTCAAAACCACCACACACTCCTTTATTATTATCTATGCAATGTAAAATTTTCCAAGAACGGCTTTGTTCGCATCAAAATACCTACCAAATCGTGTTTGCATCTTGAAAAGCTCATTTGAAGCTCATTTCGTGCGTAGCTCCCGAACTTGCATTTTTCTCGAGCAATATAAATTTTTTAGATCCAAAACCACCAGAGACTCCTTTATTATTATGTATCCAATGTAAAAGTTTCCAAGAACGGCTTCGTTCTCATAAAAATACCTACCAAATCGTGTTTGCACCTTGAAAACATCCTTTGAAGCTCATTTCGTGAGTAGCTTCGAACTTGCATTTTTCTCAAGCAATATAAATTTTGTAGATCCAAAACCCCAACACACTTCTTTATTATGATGTATCCAATGTAAAAGTTTCCAAGAACGGCTTCGTTTGTATCAAAAACACCTACCAAATCGTATTTGTACCTTGAAAAGCTCATTTGAATCTCATTTCGTGCGTAGCTCCCAAACTTGCATTTTTCTCTAGCAATACAAATTTTGTAGATCTGAAACCATCACACACTCCTTTATTATGATGTATTCAATGTTAAAGTTTCCAAGAACGGCTTTGTTCGCATCAAAATACCTACCAAATCGTGTTTGCAACTTGAAAAGCTCATTTGAAGCTCATTTCATGCGTAGATCCCGAACTTGCATTTTTCTCGAGAAATATAAATTTTTTAGATTCAAAACCACTAGAAAATCCTTTATTATGATGTATCCAATGTAAGAGTTTCCAAGAATGGCTTCGTTCTCATCAAAATACCTACGAAATCGTGTTTGCACCTTGAAAAGCTCATTTGAAGCTCATTTCCTGAGTAGCTTCCGAACTTGCATTTTTTTCTAGCAATATATATTTTCTAGATCCAAAACCACCGGACACTCGTGTATTATGATGTATCCAATGTAAAAGTTTCCAATAACGGCTTCGTTCTCATCAAAATATCTACCAAATCGTGTTTGTACCTTAAAAATCTCATTTGAAGCTCATTTCGTGCGTAGCTCCCGAACTTGCATTTTTATCGAGCAATTAAAATTTTTTAGATCCAAAACCACCAGAAACTCCTTTATTATGATGTATCCATGTAAAATTTTCCAAGAACGGCTTTGTTCGCATCAAAATACCTATCAAATCGTGTTTGCACCTTGAAAAGCTCATTTGAAGCTCATTTCGTGAGTAGCTCCCGAACCTTCAATTTTTTTGAGCAATATACATTTTGTAGATCCAAAACCACCGGACACTCTTTTATTATGATTTATCAAATGTAAAAGTTTCCAAGAACGGCTTCGTTCTCATCAAAATACCTACCAAATCGTGTTTGCACCTTAAAAATCTCATTTGAAGCTCATTTCGTGGGTAGCTCCCGAACTTGCATTTTTCTCGAGCAATTAAAATTTTTTAGATCCAAAACCACCAGAAACTCCTTTATTATGACTTATCAAATGTAAAAGTTTCCAAGAACGGCTTCGTTCTCATCAAAATACCTACCAAATCGTGTTTGCACCTTGAAAATCTCATTTGAAGCTCATTTCGTGGGTAGCTCCCGAACTTGCATTTTTCTCGAGCAATATAAATTTTTTATATCCAAAAACACTAGAAACTCCTTTATTATGATGTATCCAATGTAAAAGTTTCCAAGAACGGCTTCGTTCCCTTCAAAATACCTACGAAATCGTGTTTGCACCTTGAAAAGCTCATTTGAAGCTCATTTCGTGAGTAGCTCCCGAACTTGCATTTTTTTCAAGCAATATATATTTTCTAGATCCAAACCACCAAACACTCTTTTATTATGATGTATCCAATGTAAAATTTTCCAAGAATGGCTTTTTTTCGCATCAAAATACCTACCAAATCGTGTTTGCATCTTGAAAAGCTCATTTGAAGCTCATTTCGTGCGTAGCTCCCAAACTTGCATTTTTCTCAAACAATATAAATTTTGTAGATCCAAAACCCCCACACACTCCTTTATTATGATGTATCCAATGTAAAAGTTTCCAAGAACGGCTTTGTTTGCATCAAAACACCTACCAAATCGTATTTGTACCTTGAAAAGCTCATTTAAATCTCATTTCGTGCGTAGCTCCCGAACTTGCATTTTTCTCTAGCAATATAAATCTTGTAGTTCTGAAACCATCACACACTCCTTTATTATGATGTATCCAATGTTAAAGTTTCCAAGAACGGCTTTGTTCGCATCAAAATACCTACCAAATAGTGTTTTCAACTTGAAAAACTCATTTGAAGCTCATTTCATGCATAGCTCCCGAACTTGCATTTTACTCGAACAATATAAATGTTTTAGATCCAAAACCACTAGAAACTCCATTATTATGATGTATCCAATGTAAAGGTTTCCAAGAATGGCTTTGTTCGCATCAAAATACCTATGAAATCGTGTTTTCACCTTGAAAAGCTCATTTGAAGCTCATTTCGTGAGTAGCTCCCGAACCATCAATTTTTTCGAGCAATATACATTTTGTAGATCTAAAACCACCGGACACTCTTTTATTATGATTTATCCAATGTAAAAGTTTCCAAGAACGGCTTCGTTCTCATCAAAATACCTACCAAATCGTGTTTGCACCTTGAAAATCTCATTTGAAGCTCATTTCGTGGGTAGCTCCCGAACTTGCATTTTTCTCGAGCAATATAAATTTTTTAGATCCAAAACCTCCAGAAACTCCATTATTATGATGTATTAATGTAAAAGTTTCCAAGCACGGTATCGTTCTCATCAAAATACCTACCAAATCGTGTTTGCACCATGAAAAGCTCATTTGAAGCTCTTTTCGTGCGTAGCTTCCGAACTTGAATTTTTCTCGAGCAATATAAATTTTTTAGATTCAAAACCACCACACACTCCTTTATTATGATCTATGGAATGTAAAATTTTCCAAGAACGGCTTTGTTCGCATGAAAATATCTAACAAATCGTGTTTGCACCTTGAAAAGCTCATTTGAACCTCATTTCGTGAGTTGCTCCCGAACTTGCATTTTTCTCAAGCAATATAAAATTTTTAGATCCAAAATCACTAGAGACTCCTTTATTATGATGTATCCAATGTAAAAGTTTCCAAGAACGGCTTTGTTCTCATCAAAATACCAACCAAATCGTGTTTGCACATTGAAAATATCATTTGAAGTTCATTTCGTGCGTAGCTCCCGAACTTGCATTTTTCTCGAGCAATATAAATTTTCTAGATCCAAAACCACCAGAAACTCCTTCATTATTTTGTATCCAATGTAAGAGTTTCCAAGAACGGCTTCGTTCTCTTCAAAATACCTACCAAATCGTGTTTGCTCCTTGAAAAGCTCATTTAAAGCTCATTTCGTGTGTAGCTACCGAACTTGCATTTTTCTCGAGCAATACAAATTTTTTAGATTCAAAACCACCACACACTCTTTTATTATGATGTATCCAATGTAAAAGTTTCCAAGAACGGCTTCGTTCTCATCAAAATACCTACTAAATCGTGTTTGCACCTTGAAAAGGTCATTTGAAGCTCATTTCTTGCGTAGCTCCCGAACTTGCATTTTTCTCGAGCAATATAAATTTTTTAGATCCAAAATTACCACACACTCCTCCTTTATTATGATGTATCCAATGTAAAGGTTTCCAAGAACGGCTTTATGCTCGTCAAAATACCTAAAAAATCATGTTTGCACCTTGAAAAGCTCGTTTGAAGCTCATTTCGTGCATAACTCCCGAACTTGCATTTTTCTCGAGCAATTAAAATTTTTTAGATCCAAAACTACCAGAAACTCCTTTATTATGATGTATCCATGTAAAATTTTCCAGGAACGGCTTTGTTCGCATCAAAATACCTATCAAATCAAGTTTGCACCTTGAAAAACTCATTTGAAGCTCCTTTCGTGAGTAGCTCCCGAACTTGTAATTTTTTCGAGCAATATACATTTTGTAGATCCAAAACAACCGGACACTCCTTTATTTTGATGTATCCAATATAAAAGTTTCTAAGAACGGCTTCGTTCTCATCAAAATACCTACCAAATCGTATTTGCACCTTGAAAAGCTCATTTGAAGCTCATTTCGTGCGTAACTCACGAACTTGCATTTTACTCGAGCCATATAAATTTTTTAGATCTAAAACCACCAGAAACTCCTTCATTATGATGTTTCCAATGTAAAAGTTTCCAAGAATGGTATCGTTCTCATCAAAATACCTACCAAATCGTATTTGCACCATGAAAAGATCATTTGAAGCTCATTTCATGCGTAGCTTCCGAACTTGCATTTTTCTTGGGCAATATAAATTTTCTAGATCCAAAACCACCAGAGACTCCTTTATTATGATGTATCCAATGTAAGAGTTTCCAAGAACGGCTTCGTTCTCTTCAAAATACCTACCAAATCGTGTTTGCACCTTGAAAAGCTCATTTGAAGCTCATTTCGTGCGTAGCTCCCGAACTTGCATTTTTCTCGAGCAATACAAATTTTTTAGATTCAAAACCACCACACACTCCTTTATTATGATGTATCAAATGTAAAATTTTTCAAGAACGACTTTCTTCGCATCAAAATACCTACCAAATCGTTTTTGCACCTTGAAAAGCTCATGTGTAGCTCATTTCTTGCGTAGCTCCCGAACTTGCATTTTTCTCGAGCAATACAAATTTTTTAGATTCAAAACCACCACACACTCCTTTATTATGATGCATCGAATATAAAAGTTTTCAAGAACGGCTTCGTTCTCATAAAAATACCTAACAAATCGTGTTTGCACCTTGAAAAGCTCATTTGAAGCTCATTTCATGCGTAGCTCGCGAACTTGCATTTTTCTCGAGCCATATAAATTTTTTAGATCCAAAACCACCAGAAACTTCTTCATTATGATGTATCCAATGTAAAAGTTTTCAAGTACGGCTTCGTTCTCATCAAAATACCTACCAAATCGTGTTTGCACCTTCAAAAGATCCTTTGAAGCTCATTTCGTAAGAAGCTCCCGAACTTGCATTTTTCTCAAGCAATATAAATTTTCTAGATCCAAAACCACCACACACTTCTTTATTATGATATATCCAATATAAAAGTTTCCAAGAACGGCCTCGTTCTTATCAAAATACCTACCAAATCGTGTTTGCACCTTGAAAAGCTCATTTGAAGCTCATTTCGTGTGTAGCTCCCGAACTTGCATTTTTCTCGAACAATACAAATTTTTTAGATTCAAAACCACCACACACTACTTTATTATGATGTATCCATGTAAAATTTTTCAAGAACGGCTTTCTTCGCATCAAAATACCTACCAAATCGTTTTTGCACCTTGAAAAACTCATTTCAAGCTCATTTCGTGCGTAGCTCCCGAACTTGCATTTTTCTCGAGCAATTAAAATTTTTTAGATCCAAAACCACCAGAAACTCCTTTATTATGATGTATCCATGTAAAATTTTACAAGAACGGCTTTGTTCGCAACAAAATACCTATCAAATCATGTTTGCACCTTGAAAAGCTCATTTGAAGCTCATTTCGTGAGTAGCTCCCGAACCTGTAATTTTTTCGAGCAATATACATTTTGTAGATCCAAAACCACTGGACACTCCTTTATTATGATGTATCCAATATAAAAGTTTCCAAGAACGGCTTCGTTCTCATCAAAATACCTACCAAATCGTGTTTGCACCTTGAAAAGGTCATTTGAAGCTCATTTTGTGCGTAGCTCCCGAACTTGCATTTTTCTCGAGCAATATAAATTTTTTAGATCCAAAATTACCACACACTCCTCCTTTATTATGATGTATCAAATGTAAAGGTTTCCAAGAACGGCTTTATGCTCGTCAAAATACCAACCAAATCATGTTTGCACCTTGAAAAGCTCGTTTGAAGCTCATTTCGTGCATAGCTCCCGAACTTGCATTTTTCTCGAGCAATTAAAATTTTTTAGATCCAAAACCACCAGAAACTCCTTTAATATGATGTATCCATGTAAAATTTTCCAAGAACGGCTTTGTTCGCATCAAAATACCTATCAAATCGTGTTTGCACCTTGAAAAACTCATTTGAAGCTCGTTTCGTGAGTAGCTCCCGAACCTGTAATTTTTTCGAGCAATATACATTTTGTAGATCCAAAACAACCGGACACTCTTTTATTTTGATGTATCCAATATAAAAGTTTCCAAGAACGGCTTGGTTCTCATTAAAATACCTACCAAATCGTGTTTGCACCTTGAAAAGCTCATTTGAAGCTCATTTCGTGCGTAGCTCCCGAACTTGCATTTTTCTCGAGCAATACAAATTATTTAGATTCAAAACAACCACACACTACTTTATTATGATGTATCCATGTAAAATTTTTCAAGAACGGCTTTCTTCGCATCAAAATACCTACCAAATCATGTTTGCACCTTGAAAAGCTCATTTGAAGCTCATTTCGTGCGTAGCTCCCGAACTTGCATTTTTCTCTAGCAATATAAATCTTGTAGTTCTGAAACCATCACACACTCCTTTATTATGATGTATGCAATGTTAAAGTTTCCAAGAACGGCTTTGTTCGCATCAAAATACCTACCAAATAGTGTTTTCAACTTGAAAAACTCATTTGAAGCTCATTTCATGCATAGCTCCCGAACTTGCATTTTACTCGAACAATATAAATGTTTTAGATCCAAAACCACTAGAAACTCCATTATTATGATGTATCCAATGTAAAAGTTTCCAAGAACGGCTTTGTTCGCATCAAAATACCTATCAAATCGTGTTTTCACCTTGAAAAGCTCATTTGAAGCTCATTTCGTGAGTAGCTCACGAACCTTCAATTTTTTCGAGCAATATACATTTTGTAGATCCAAGACCACCGGACACTCTTTTATTATGATTTATCCAATGTAAAAGTTTCCAAGAACGGCTTCGTTCTCATAAAAATACCTACCAAATCGTGTTTGCACCTTGAAAATCTCATTTGAAGCTTATTTCGTGCGTAGCTCCCGAACTTGCATTTTTCTCGAGCAATATAAATTTTTTTGATCCAAAACCTCCAGAAACTCCTTTATTATGATGTATTAATGTAAAAGTTTCCAAGCACGGTATCGTTCTCATCAAAATACCTACCAAATTGTGTTTGCACCATGAAAAGCTTATTTGAAGCTCTTTTCGTGCGTAGCTTCCCAACTTGCATTTTTCTCGAGCAGTATAAATTTTTTAGATTCAAAACCACCACACACTACTTTATTATGATCTATGCAATGTAAAATTTTCAAAGAACGGCTTTTTTCGCATCAAAATACCTACCAAATCGTGTTTGCACCTTGAAAAGCTAATTTGAAGCTCATTTCGTGCGTAGCTCCCGAACTTGCATTTTTCTCGAGCAATATAAATTTTTTAGATCCAAAATCATCAGAGACACCTTTATTATAATGTTCCAATGTAAAAGTTTCCAAAAATAGCTTCGTTCTCATAAAAATACCTACCAAATCGTGTTTGCACCTTGAAAACATCCTTTGAAGCTCATTTCGTGAGTAGCTCCCGAACTTACATTTTTCTCAAGCAATACAAATTTTGTAGATCCAAAACCCCCGCACACTCCTTTATTATGATGTATCCAATGTAAAAGTTTCCAAGAACGGCTTTGTTTGCATCAAAACACCTATCAAATCTTGTTTGCACCATGAAAAGCTCATTAGAAGCTCATTTTGTGCGTAGCTCCCGAACTTGCATTTTTCTCGAGCAATATAAATTTTTTAGATCCAAAACCATCAGAGACTCCTTTATTATGATGTATCCAATGTAAAAGTTTCCAAGAACGGCTTTGTTCTCATAAAAATACCTACCAAATCGTGTTTGCACCTTGAAAACATCCTTTGAAGCTCATTTCGTGAGTAGTTCCTGAACTTGCATTTTTCTCAAGCAATATAAATTTTGTAGATCCAAAACCCCCACTCACTCCTTTATAATGATGTATCCAAGTAAAAGTTTCCAAGAACGGCTTTGTTTGCATCAAAACACCTATCAAATCGTATTTGTACCTTGAAAAGCTCATTCGAAGCTCATTTCGTGAGTATCTCCCGAACTTGCATTTTTTTCTAGCAATATATATTTTCTAGATCCAAAACCACCGGACACTCCTGTATTATGATGTATCCAATGTAAAAGTTTCCAATAACGGCTTCGTTCTCATCAAAATACCTACCAAATCGTGTTTGTACCTTGAAAATCTCATTTGAAGCTCATTTCGTGCGTAGCTCCCGAACTTGCATTTTTCTCGAGCAATTAAAATTTTTTAGATTCAAAACCACCAGAAACTCCTTTATTATGATGTATCCATGTAAAATTTTCCAAGAACGGCTTTGTTCGCATCAAAATACCTATCAAATCGTGTTTGCACCTTGAAAAGCTCATTTGAAGCTCATTTCGTGAGTAGCTCCCGAATCTTCAATTTTTTTGAGCAATATACATTTTGTAGATCCAAAACCACCGGACACTCTTTTATTATGATTTATCAAATGTAAAAGTTTCCAAGAACGGCTTCGTTCTCATCAAAATACCTACCAAATCGTGTTTGCACCTTGAAAATCTCATTTGAAGCTCATTTCGTGCGTAGCTCCCGAACTTGCATTTTTCTCGAGCAATATAAATTTTTTAAATCCAAAACCACCAGAAACTCCTTTATTATGATGTATTAATGTAAGAGTTTCCAAGCACGGTATCGTTCTCATCAAAATACCTACCAAATCGTGTTTGCACCATGAAAAGCTCATTTGAACCTCATTTCGTGCGTAGCTTCCGAACTTGCATTTTTCTCGAACAGTATAAATTTTTTAGATTCAAAACCACCACACACTCCTTTATTATGATCTATGCAATGTAAAATTTTCCAAGAATGGCTTTTTTTCGCATCAAAATACCTACCAAATCGTGTTTGCATCTTGAAAAGCTCATTTGAAGCTCATTTCGTGCGTAGCTCCCGAACTTACATTTTTCTCGAGCAATATAAATTTTTTAGATCCAAAACCACCAGAGACACCTTTATTATGATGTATCCAATGTAATCGTTTCCAAGAACGGCTTCGTTCTCATAAAAATACCTACCAAATCGTGTTTGCACCTTGAAAACATCCTTTGAAGCTTATTTCGTTAGTAGCTCCCAAACTTGCATTTTTCTCAAGCAATATAAATTTTGTAGATCCAAAACCCCCACACACTCATTTATTATGAAGTATCCAATGTAAAAGTCTCCAAGAACGGCTTTGTTTGCATCAAAACACCTACCAAATCGTATTTGTACCTTGAAAAGCTCATTTAAATCTCATTTCGTGCGTAGCTCCCGAACTTGCATTTTTCTCTAGCAATATAAATTTTGTAGTTCTGAAACCATCACACACTCCTTTATTATGATGTATCCAATGTTAAAGTTTCCAAGAACGGCTTTGTTCGCATCAAAATACCTACCAAATCGTGTTTGCAACTTGAAAAACTCATTTGAAGCTCATTTCATGCTTAGCTCCCGAACTTGCATTTTACTCGAACAATATAAACGTTTTAGATCCAAAACCACTAGAAACTCCATTATTATGATGTATCCAATGTAAAAGTTTCCAAGAACGGCTTTGTTCGCATCAAAATACCTATCAAATCGTGTTTTCACCTTGAAAAGCTCATTTGAAGCTCATTTCGTGAGTAGCTCCCGAACCTTCAATTTTTTCGAGCAATATACATTTTGTAGATCTAAAACCACCGGACACTCTTTTATTAGGATTTATCCAATGTAAAAGTTTCCAAGAACGGCTTCGTTCTCATCAAAATACCTACCAAATCGTGTTTGCACCTTGAAAATCTCATTTGAAGCTCATTTCGTGGGTAGCTCCCGAACTTGCATTTTTCTCGAGCAATATAAATTTTTTAGATCCAAAACCACTAGAAACTCCTTTATTATGATGTATCCAATGTAAAAGTTTCCAAGAACGGCTTTGTTCGCATCAAAATACCTATCAAATCGTGTTTGCACCTTGAAAAGCTCATTTGAAGCTCATTTCGTGAAGAGCTCCCGAACCTTCAATTTTTTCGAGCAATATACATTTTGTAGATCCAAAACCACCGGACAATTTTTTATTATGATGTATCCAATGTAAAAGTTTCCAAGAACGGCTTCGTTCTCATCAAAATACCTACGAAATCGTGTTTGCACCTTGAAAAGCTCATTTGAAGCTCATTTCGTGAGTAGCTCCCTAACTTGCATTTTTATCGAGCAATATATATTTTCTAGATCCAAAAGCACCGGACACTCCTTTATTATGATGTATCCAATGTAAAAGTTTTCAAGAACGGCTTCGTTCTCATCAAAATACCTACCAAATCGTGTTTGCACCTTCAAAAGATCCTTTGAAGCTCATTTCGTGCGTAGCTTCCGAACTTGCATTTTTCTCGAGCAGTATAAATTTTTTAGATTCAAAACCACCGCACACTCCTTTATTATGATCTATGCAATGTAAAATTTTCCAAGAACGGCTTTTTTCGCATCAAAATATCTACCAAATCGTGTTTGCATCTTGAAAAGCTCATTTGAAGCTCATTTCGTGCGTAGCTCCCGAACTTGCATTTTTCTCGAGCAATATAAATTTTTTAGATCCAAAACCACCAGAGACACCTTTATTATGATGTATCCAATGTAAACGTTTCCAAGAACGGCTTCGTTCTCATCAAAATACCTACCAAATCGTGTTTGTACCTTGAAAATCTCATTTGAAGCTCATTTCGTGCGTAGCTCCCGAACTTGCATTTTTCTCGAGCAATTAAAATTTTTTAGATCCAAAACCACCAGAAACTCCTTTATTATGATGTATCCATGTAAATTTTCCAAGAACGTCTTTGTTCGCATCAAAATACCTATCAAATCGTGTTTGCACCTTGAAAAGCTCATTTGAAGCTCATTTCGTGAGTAGCTCCCGAACCTTCAATTTTTTTGAGCAATATACATTTTGTAGATCCAAAACCACCGGACACTCTTTTATTATGATTTATCAAATGTAAAAGTTTCCAAGAACGGCTTCGTTCTCATAAAAATACCTACCAAATCGTGTTTGCACCTTGAAAATCTCATTTGAAGCTCATTTCGTGCGTAGCTCCCGAACTTGCATTTTTCTCGAGCAATATAAATTTTTTAGATCCAAAACCACCAGAAACTCCTTTATTATGATGTATTAATGTAAGAGTTTCCAAGCACGGTATCGTTCTCATCAAAATACCTACCAAATCGTGTTTGCACCATGAAAAGCTCATTTGAACCTCATTTCGTGCGTAGCTTCCGAACTTCCATTTTTCTCGAACAGTATAAATTTTTTAGATTCAAAACCACCACACACTCCTTTATTATGATCTATGCAATGTAAAATTTTCCAAGAATGGCTTTTTTCGCATCAAAATACCTACCAAATCGTGTTTGCATCTTGAAAAGCTCATTTGAAGCTCATTTCGTGTGTAGCTCCCGAACTTACATTTTTCTCGAGCAATATAAATTTTTTAGATCCAAAACCACCAGAGACACCTTTATTATGATGTATCCAATGTAAACGTTTCCAAGAACGGCTTCGTTCTCATAAAAATACCTACCAAATCGTGTTTGCACCTTGAAAACATCCTTTGAAGCTTATTTCGTTAGTAGCTCCCAAACTTGCATTTTTCTCAAGCAATATAAATTTTGTAGATCCAAAACCCCCACACACTCCTTTATTATGATGTATCCAATGTAAAAGTCTCCAAGAACGGCTTTGTTTGCATCAAAACACCTACCAAATCGTATTTGTACCTTGAAAAGCTCATTTAAATCTCATTTCGTGCGTAGCTCCCGAACTTGCATTTTTCTCTAGCAATATAAATTTTGTAGTTCTGAAACCATCACACACTCCTTTATTATGATGTATCCAATGTTAAAGTTTCCAAGAACGGCTTTGTTCGCATCAAAATACCTACCAAATCGTGTTTGCAACTTGAAAAACTCATTTGAAGCTCATTTCATGCTTAGCTCCCGAACTTGCATTTTACTCGAACAATATAAACGTTTTAGATCCAAAACCACTAGAAACTCCATTATTATGATGTATCCAATGTAAAAGTTTCCAAGAACGGCTTTGTTCGCATCAAAATACCTATCAAATCGTGTTTTCACCTTGAAAAGCTCATTTGAAGCTCATTTCGTGAGTAGCTCCCGAACCTTCAATTTTTTCGAGCAATATACATTTTGTAGATCCAAAACCACCGGACACTCTTTTATTATGATGTATCCAATGTAAAAGTTTCCAAGAACGGCTTCGTTCTCATCAAAATACCTAAGAAATCGTGTTTGCACCTTGAAAAGCTCATTTGAAGCTCATTTCGTGAGTAGCTCCCTAACTTGCATTTTTATCGAGCAATATATATTTTCTAGATCCAAAAGCACCGGACACTCCTTTATTATGATGTATCCAATGTAAAAGTTTTCAAGAACGGCTTCGTTCTCATCAAAATACCTACCAAATCGTGTTTGCACCTTCAAAAGATCCTTTGAAGCTCATTTCGTGCGTAGCTTCCGAACTTGCATTTTTCTCGAGCAGTATAAATTTTTTAGATTCAAAACCACCGCACACTCCTTTATTATGATCTATGCAATGTAAAATTTTCCAAGAACGGCTTTTTTCGCATCAAAATATCTACCAAATCGTGTTTGCATCTTGAAAAGCTCATTTGAAGCTCATTTCGTGCGTAGCTCCCGAACTTGCATTTTTCTCGAGCAATATAAATTTTTTAGATCCAAAACCACCAGAGACACCTTTATTATGATGTATCCAATGTAAAAGTTTCCAAGAACGGCTTCGTTCTCATAAAAATACCTACCAAATCGTGTTTGCACCTTGAAAACATCCTTTGAAGCTCATTTCGTTAGTAGCTCCCAAACTTTCATTTTTCTCAAGCAATATAAATTTTGTAGATCCAAAACCACCACACACTCCTTTATTATGATGTATCCAATGTAGAAGTTTCCAAGAACGGCTTTGTTTGCATCAAAACACCTACCAAATCGTATTTGTACCTTGAAAAGCTCATTTAAATCTCATTTCGTGCGTAGCTCCCGAACTTTCATTTTTCTCTAGCAATATAAATTTTGTAGATCTGAAACCATCACACACTCCTTTATTATGATGTATCCAATGTTAAAGTTTCCAAGAACGGCTTTGTTCGCATCAAAATACCTACCAAATCGTGTTTGCAACTTGAAAAGCTCATTTGAAGGTCATTTCATGCATAGCTCCCGAACTTGTATTTTACTCGAACAATATAAATGTTTTAGATCCAAAACCACTAGAAACTCCTTTATTATGATGTATCCAATATAAAAGTTTCCAAGAACGGCTTTGTTCGCATCAAAATACCTATCAAATCGTGTTTTCACCTTGAAAAACTCATTTGAAGCTCATTTCGTGAGTAGCTCCCGAACCTTCAATTTTTTCGAGCAATATACATTTTGTAGATCCAAAACCACCGGACACTCTTTTATTATGATTTATCCAATGTAAAAGTTTCCAAGAACGGCTTCGTTCTCATCGAAATACCTACCAAATCTTGTTTGCACCTTGAAAATCTCATATGAAGCTCATTTCGTGCTTATCTCCCGAACTTGCATTTTTCTCGAGCAATATAAATTTTTTAGATCCAAAACCTCCAGAAACTCCTTTATTATGATGTATTAATGTAAAAGTTTCCAAGCATGGTATCGTTCTCATCAAAATACCTACCAAATCGTGTTTGCAACATGAAAAGCTCATTTGAAGCTCTTTTCGTGCGTAGCTTCCGAACTTGCATTTTTCTCGAGCAGTATAAATTTTTTAGATTCAAAACCACCACACACTACTTTATTATGATCTATGCAATAAAATTTTCCAAGAACGGCTTTTTTCGCATCAAAATACCTACCAAATCGTGTTTGCACCTTGAAAAGCTAATTTGAATCTCATTTCGTGCGTAGCTCCCGAACTTGCATTTTTCTCGAGCAATATAAATTTTTTAGATCCAAAACCACCAGAGACACCTTTATTATGATGTATCCAATGTAAAAGTTTCCAAGAACAGCTTCGTTCTCATAAAAATACCTACCAAATCGTGTTTGCACCTTGAAAACATCCTTTGAAGCTCATTTCGTGAGTAGCTCCCGAACTTGCATTTTTCTCAAGCAATATAAATTTTGTAGATCCAAAACCCCCACATACTCCTTTATTATGATGTATCCAATGTAAAAGTCTCCAAGAACGGCTTTGTTTGCATCAAAACACCTACCAAATCGTATTTGTACCTTGAAAAGCTCATTTAAATCTCATTTCGTGCGTAGCTCCCGAACTTGCATTTTTCTCTAGCAATATAAATTTTGTAGTTCTGAAACCATCACACACTCCTTTATTATGATGTATCCAATGTAAAAGTTTCCAAGAACGGCTTTGTTCGCATCAAAATACCTACCAAATCGTGTTTGCAACTTGAAAAACTCATTTGAAGCTCATTTCATGCATAGCTCCCGAACTTGCATTTTACTCGAACAATATAAATGTTTTAGATCCAAAACCACTAGAAACTCCATTATTATGATGTATCCAATGTAAAAGTTTCCAAGAACGGCTTTGTTCGCATCAAAATACCTATCAAATCGTGTTTTCACCTTGAAAAGCTCATTTGAAGCTCATTTCGTGAGTAGCTCCCGAACCTTCAATTTTTTCGAGCAATATACATTTTGTAAATCTAAAACCACCGGACACTCTTTTATTATGATTTATCCAATGTAAAAGTTTCAAAGAACGGCTTCGTTCTCATCAAAATACCTACCAAATCGTGTTTGCACCTTGAAAATCTCATTTGAAGCTCATTTCGTGGGTAGCTCCCGAACTTGCATTTTTCTCGAGCAATATAAATTTTTTAGATCCAAAACCACTAGAAACTCCTTTATTATGATGTATCCAATGTAAAAGTTTCCAAGAACGGCTTTGTTCGCATCAAACTACCTATCAAATCGTGTTTGCACCTTGAAAAGCTCATTTGAAGCTCATTTCGTGAGTAGCTCCCGAACCTTCAATTTTTTCGAGCAATATACATTTTGTAGATCCAAAACCACCGGACACTCTTTTATTATGATGTATCCAATGTAAAAGTTTCCAAGAACGGCTTCGTTCTCATCAAAATACCTACGAAATCGTGTTTGCACCTTGAAAAGCTCATTTGAAGCTCATTTCGTGAGTAGCTCCCGAACTTGCATTTTTATCGAGTAATATATATTTTCTAGATCCAAAAGCACCAGACACTCCTTTATTATGATGTATCCAATGTAAAAGTTTTCAAGAACGGCTTCGTTCTCATCAAAATACCTACCAAATCGTGTTTGCACCTTCAAAAGATCCTTTGAAGCTCATTTCGTGCGTAGCTTCCGAACTTGCATTTTTCTCGAGCAGTATAAATTTTTTTTAGATTCAAAACCACCACACACTACTTTATTATGATCTATGCAATGTAAAATTTTCCAAGAACGGCTTTTTTCGCATCAAAATACCTACCAAATCGTGTTTGCACCTTGAAAAGCTAATTTGAAGCTCATTTCGTGCGTAGCTCCCGAACTTGCATTTTTCTCGAGCAATATAAATTTTTTAGATCCAAAACCACCAGAGACACCTTTATTATGATGTATCCAATGTAAAAGTTTCCAAGAACAGGTTCGTTCTCATAAAAATACCTACCAAATCGTGTTTGCACCTTGAAAACATCCTTTGAGGCTCATTTCGTGAGTAGCTCCCGAACTTGCATTTTTCTCAAGCAATATCAATTTTGTAGATCCAAAACCCCCACACACTCCTTTATTATGATGTATCCAATGTAAAAGTTTTCAAGAACGGCTTTGTTTG
The DNA here is from genome assembly GCA_029490685.1 of Schizonepeta tenuifolia. NCBI lineage: Eukaryota > Viridiplantae > Streptophyta > Magnoliopsida > Lamiales > Lamiaceae > Schizonepeta > Schizonepeta tenuifolia. Next base: position 787,361 of record JANLIY010000020.1, read on the forward strand.
CATCAAAACACCTACAAAATCGTATTTGTACCTTGAAAAGCTCGTTTAAATCTCATTTTATGCGTAGCTCCCGAACTTGCATTTTTCTCTAGCAATATAAATTTTGTAGATCCGAAACCATCACACACTCCATTATTATGATGTATTCAATGTAAAGTTTTAAAGAACGGCTTTGTTCGCATCAAAATACCTACCAAATCGTGTTTGCAACTTGAAAAGCTTATTTGAAGCTCATTTCATGCGTAGCTCCCGAACTTGCATTTTTCTCGAACAATATAAATTTTTTAGATCCAAAACCACTAGAAACTCCTTTATTATGATATATCCAATGTAAAAGTTTCCAAGAACGGCTTTGTTCGCATCAAAATACCTATCAAATCGTGTTTGCACCTTGAAAAGCTCATTTGAAGATCATTTCGTGAGTAGCTCCCGAACCTTCAATTTTTTCGAGCAATATACATTTTGTAGATCCAAAACCACCGGACACTCTTTTATTATGATTTATCCAATGTAAAAGTTTCCAAAAACGGCTTCGTTCCCATCAAAATACCTACCAAATCGTGTTTGAACCTTGAAAATCTCATTTGAAGCTCATTTCGTGCGTAGCTCCCGAATTTGCATTTTTCTCGAGCAATATAAATATTTTAGATCCAAAACCACCAGAAACTCCTTTATTATGATGTATTAATGTAAAAGTTTCCAAGCACTGTATCGTTCTCATCAAAATACCTACCAAATCGTGTTTGCACCATGAAAAGCTCATTTCGTGCGTAGCTTCCGAACTTGCATTTTTCTCGAGCAGTATAAATTTTTTAGATTCAAAACCACCACACACTCCTTTATTATGATCTATGCAATGCAAAATTTTCCAAGAACGGCTTTTTTCGCATCAAAATACCTACCAAATCGTGTTTGCACCTTGAAAAGCTCATTTGAAGCTCATTTCGTGCGTAGCTCCCGAACTTGCATTTTTCTCGAGCAATATAAATTTTTTAGATCCAAAACCACCGGAGACACCTTTATTATGATGTATCCAATGTAAAAGTTTTCAAGAACGGCTTCGTTCTCATAAAAATACCTACCAAATCGTGTTTGCACATTGAAAACATCCTTTGAAACTCATTTCGTGAGTAGCTCCCGAACTTGCATTTTTCTCAAGCAATTTAAATTTGTAGATCCAAAATCCCCACACACTCCTTTATTATGATGTATCCAATGTAAAAGTTTCCAAGAACGGCTTTGTTTGCATCAAAACACCTACCAAATCGTATTTGTACCTTGAAAAGCTCATTTAAATCTCATTTCGTGCGTAGCTCCCGAACTTGCATTTTTCTCTAGCATTATTAATTTTGTAGATCCGAAACCATCACACACTCCTTTATTATGATATATCCAATATTAAAGTTTCCAAGAACGGCTTTGTTCGCATCAAAATACCTACCAAATCGTGTTTGCAACTTGAAAAGCTCATTTCATGCGTAGCTCCCGAACTTGCATTTTTCTCGAACAATATAAATTTTTTAGATCCAAAACCACTAGAAACTCCTTTATTATGATGTATCCAATGTAAAAGTTTCCAAGAACGGCTTTGTTCGCATCAAAATACCTATCAAATCTTGTTTGCACCTTGAAAAGCTCATTTGAAGCTCATTTCGTGAGTAGCTCCCGAACCTTCAATTTTTTCGAGCAATATACATTTTGTAAATCCAAAACCACCGGACACTCTTTTATTATGATTTATCCAATGTAAAAGTTTCCAAAAACGGCTTCGTTCCCATCAAAATACCTACGAAATCGTGTTTGAACCTTGAAAATCTCATTTGATGCTCATTTCGTGCGTAGCTCCCGAATTTGCATTTTACTCGAGCAATATAAATATTTTAGATCCAAAACCACCAGAAACTCCTTTATTATGATGTATTAATGTAAAAGTTTCCAAGCACTGTATCGTTCTCATCAAAATACCTACCAAATCGTGTTTGCACCATGAAAAGCTCATTTGAGGCTCATTTCGTGCGTAGCTTCCGAACTTGCATTTTTCTCGAGCAGTATAATTTTTTTAGATTCAAAACCACCACACACTCCTTTATTATGATCTATGCAATGCAAAATTTTCCAAGAACGGCTTTTTTTGCATCAAAATACCTACCAAATCGTGTTTTCACCTTGAAAAGCTCATTTGAAGCTCATTTCGTGCGTAGCTCACGAACTTGCATTTTTCTAGAACAATATAAATTTTTTAGATCCAAAACCACCAGAGACACCTTTATTATGATGTATCCAATGTAAAAGTTTTCAAGAACGGCTTCGTTCTCATAAAAATACCTACCAAATCGTGTTTGCACCTTGAAAACATCCTTTGAAACTTATTTCGTGAGTAGCTCCCGAACTTGCATTTTTCTCAAGCAATTTAAATTTGTAGATCCAAAACCCCCACACACTCCTTTATTATGATGTATCCATTGTAAAAGTTTCCAAGAACGGCTTTGTTTGCATCAAAACACCTACCAAATCGTATTTGTACCTTGAAAAGCTCATTTAAATCTCATTTCGTGCGTAGCTCCCGAACCTGCATTTTTCTCTAGCAATATAAATTTTGTAGATCCGAAACCATCACACACTCCTTTATTATGATATATCCAATATTAAAGTTTCAAAGAACGGCTTTGTTCGCATCAAAATACCTACCAAATCGTGTTTGCAAATTAAAAAGCTCATTTGAAGCTCATTTCATGCGTAGATCCCGAACTTGCATTTTTCTCGAGAAATATAAATTTTTTAGATCCAAAACCACTAGAAACTCCTTTATTATGATGTATTAATGTAAAAGTTTCCAAGCACTGTATCGTTCTCATCAAAATACCTACCAAATCGTGTTTGCACCATGAAAAGCTCATTTGAGGCTCATTTCGTGCGTAGCTTCCGAACTTGCATTTTTCTCGAGCAATATAAATTTTTTAGATCCAAAACCACCAGAGACACCTTTATTATGATGTATCCAATGTAAAAGTTTTCAAGAACGGCTTCGTTCTCATAAAAATACCTACCAAATCGTGTTTGCACCTTGAAAACATCCTTTGAAACTCATTTCGTGAGTAGCTCCCGAACTTGCATTTTTCTCAAGCAATTTAAATTTGTAGATCCAAAACCCCCACACACTCCTTTATTATGATGTATCCAATGTAAAAGTTTCCAAGAACGGCTTTGTGCGTAGCTCCCGAACTTGCATTTTTCTGTAGCAATAAAAATTTTGTAGATCCGAAACCATCACACACTCCTTTATTATGATATATCCAATATTAAAGTTTCCAAGAACGGCTTTGTTCGCATCAAAATACCTACCAAATCGTGTTTGCAACTTGAAAAGCTCATTTGAAGCTCATTTCATGCGTAGCTCCCGAACTTGCATTTTTCTCGAACAATATAAATTTTTTAGATCCAAAACCATTAGAAACTCCTTTATTATGATGTATCCAATGTAAAAGTTTTCAAGAACGGCTTTGTTCGCATCAAAATACCTATCAAATCGTATTTTCACCATGAAAAGCTCATTTGAAGCTCATTTCGTGAGTAGCTCCCGAACCTTCAATTTTTTCGAGCAATATACATTTTGTAGATCCAAAACCACCGGACACTCTTTTATTATGATTTATCCAATGTAAAAGTTGCCAAGAACGGCTTCGTTCTCATCAAAATACCTACCAAATCGTGTTTGCACCTTGAAAATCTCATTTGAAGCTCATTTCGTGCGTAGCTCCCGAACTTGCATTTTTCTCGAGCAATATAAATTTTTTAGATCCAAAACCACCAGAGACACCTTTATTATGATGTATCCAATGTAAAAGTTTCCAAGAACGGCTTCGTTCTCATAAAAATACCTACCAAATCAAGTTTCCAAGAACGGCTTCGTTCTCATAAAAATACATACCAAATCGTGTTTGCACCTTGAAAACATCCTTTGAAGATGATTTCGTGAGTAGCTCCCGAACTTGCATTTTTCTTAAGCAATATAAATTTTGTAGATCCAAAACCCCACACACTCCTTTATTGTGATGTATTCAATGTAAAAGTTTTCAAGAACGGCTTTGTTTGCATCAAAACACCTACCAAATCGTATTTGTACCTTGAAAAGCTCATTTAAATCTCATTTGTGCGTAGCTCCCGAACTTGCATTTTTCTCTAGCAATATAAATTTTGTAGATCCAAAACCATCACACACTCTTTTATTATGATGTAACCAATGTTAAAGTTTCCAAGAACGGCTTTGTTCGCATCAAAATACCTACCAAATCGTGTTTGCAACTTGAAAAACTCATTTCAAGCTAATTTCATGCGAAGCTCCCGAACTTGCATTTTTCTCGAACAATATAAATATTTTAGATCCAAAACCACTAGAAACTCCTTTATTATGATGTATCCAATGTAAAAGTTTCCAAGAACGTCTTTGTTCGCATCAAAATACCTATCAAATCGTGTTTGCACCTTGAAAAGCTCATTTGAAGCTCCTTTCGTGAGTAGCTCCCGAACCTTCAATTTTTTCGAGCAATATACATTTTGTAGATCCAGAACCACCGGACACTCTTTTATTATGATTTATCCAATGTAAAAGTTTCCAAGAACGGCTTCGTTCTCATCAAAATACCTACCAAATCGTGTTTGCACCTTGAAAATCTCATTTGAAGCTCATTTCGTGCGTAGCTCCCGAACTTGCATTTTTTTCGAGCAATATATATTTTCTAGATCCATAACCACCAGAAACTCCTTTATTATGATGTATCTAATGTAAAAGTTTCAAAGAACGGCTTCGTTCTAATCAAAATACCTACGAAATCGTGTTTGCACCTTGAAAAGCTCATTTGAAGCTCATTTCGTGAGTAGTTCCCGAACTAGCATTTTTTTCTAGCAATATATATTTTCTAGATCCAAAACCACCGGACGCTCCTTTATTATGATGTATCTAATGTAAAAGTTTCCAATAACGGCTTCGTTCTCAACAAAATACCTACCAAATCGTGTTTGTACCTTGAAAATCTCATTTGAAGCTCAATTCGTGCGTAGCTCCTGAACTTGCATTTTTCTCGAGCAATATAAATTTTTTAGATCCAAAACCTCCACACACTCCTTTATTATGATGTATCCAATTTAAAGTTTCCAAAAACGGATTCGTTCTCATCAAAATACCTACCAAATCGTGTTTGCACCTTGAAAAGCCCATTTGAAGCTCATTTCGTGCGTAGCTCCCGAACTTGCATTTTTCTCGAGCAATATAAATTTTTTACATCCAAAACCACCTGAAACTCTTTTATTATGATGTATCCAATGTAAAAGTTTCCAAGAACGGCTTCGTTCTCATCAAAATACCTACCAAATCGTGTTTGCACCTTGAAAAGCCCATTTGAAGCTCATTTCGTGCGTAGCTCCCGAACTTGCATTTTTCTCGAGCAATATAAATTTTTTACATCCAAAACCACCTGAAACTCTTTTATTATGATGTATCCAATGTAAAAGTTTCCAAGAACGGCTTCGTTCTCATCAAAATACCTACCAAATCGTGTTTGCACCGTGAAAAGCTCATTTGAAGCTCATTTCGTGCGTAGCTCCCGAACTTGCATTTTTCTCGAGCAATATAAATTTTTAAGATCCAAAATTACCACACACTCCTCCTTTATTATGATGTATCCAATGTAAAAGTTTCCAAGAACGGCTTCGTTCTCATCAAAATACCTACCAAATCATGTTTGCACCTTGGAAAGCTCCTTTGAAGCTCATTTCGTGCGTAGCTCCCAAACTTGCATTTCTCTCGAGCAATTAAATTTTTTTAGATCCGAAACCACCAGAAACTCCTTTATTATGATGTATCCATGTAAAATTTTCCAAGATTGGCTTCGTTCATATCAAAATACCTATCAAATCGTGTTTGCACCTTGAAAAGCTCATTTGAAGCTCATTTCGTGAGTAGCTCCCGAACTTGCATTTTTATCGAGCAATATAAATTTTTTAGAACCAAAACCACCAGAGACTCCTTTATTATGATGTATCCAATGGAAAAGTTTCCAAGAACGGCTTCGTTCTAATAAAAATACCTACCAAATCGTGTTTGCACCTTGAAAAGCTCCTTTGAAGCTCATTTTGTGCGTAGCTCCCGAACTTGCATTTTTCTCGAGCAATATAAATTTTTTACATCCAAAACCACTAGAAACTCCTTTATTATGATGTATCCAATGTAAAAGTTTCCAAGAACGGCTTCGTTCTCATCAAAATACCTACCAAATCGTGTTTGCACCTTGAAAATCTCATTTGAAGCTCAATTCGTGCGTAGCTCCTGAACTTGCATTTTTCTCGAGCAATATAAATTTTTTAGATCCAAAACCTCCACACACTCCTTTATTATGATGTATCCAATTTAAAGTTTCCAAAAACGGATTCGTTCTCATCGAAATACCTACCAAATCATGTTTGCACCTTGAAAAGCTCCTTTGAAGCTCATTTCGTGCGTAGCTCCTGAACTTGCATTTTTCTCGAGCAATATAAATTTTTTAGATCCAAAACCACCAGAAACTCCTTTATTATGATGTATTAATGTAAAAGTTTCCAAGAACGGTATCGTTCTCATGAAAATACCTACCAAATCGTGTTTGCACCATAAAAAGCTCATTTGAAGCACATTTCGTGCGTAGCTTCCGAACTTGCATTTTTCTCGAGCAATATAAATTTTTTAGATTCAAAACCACCACACACTTCTTTATTATGATCTATGCAATGTAAAATTTTCCAAGAACAGCTTTGTTCACATCAAAATACCTACCAAATCGTGTTTGCACCTTGAAAATCTCATTTGAAGCTCATTTCGTGCGTAGCTCACAAACTTGCATTTTTCTCGAGCAATATAAATTTTTAAGATCCAAAACCACCAGAAACTCCTTTATTATGATGTATCCAAAGTAAAAGTTTCCAAGAACGGCTTCGATCTCATCAAAATACCAACCAAATCGTGTTTGCACCTTAAAAAACTCATTTGACGCTTATTTCGTGCGTAACTCCTGAAGTTGCATTTTTCTCGAGCAATAAATTTTTTTTAAATCCAAAACTACCAGAAACTCTTTTATTATGATGTATCCAATGTAAAAGTTTGCAAGAACAGCTTCGATCTCATCAAAATCCCTACCAAATCGTGTTTGCACCTTGTAAAGCACATTTTAATCTCATTTCGTGCGTAGCTCCGAACTTGCATTTTTCTCGAACAATATGAATTTTTTAGATCCAAAACCACCCGAAACTCCTTTATTATGATGTATCCAATGTAAAAGTTTCAAAGAACGGCTTTGTTCTCATCAAAATGCCTACCAAATCGTGTTTGCACCTTGAAAAGCTCCTTTGAAGCTCATTTCGTGCGTAGCTCCCGAACTTGCATTTTTCTCGAGCAATATAAATTTTTAAGATCCAAAATTACCACACACTCCTCCTTTATTATGATGTATCCAATGTAAAGGTTTCCAAGAACGGCTTTGTTCTCATCAAAATACCTACCAAATCATGTTTGCACCTTGAAAAGCTCCTTTGAAGCTCATTTCGTGCTTAGCTACTGAACTTGCATTTTTCTCGAGCAATTAAAATTTTTTAGATCCAAAAGCACCAGAACCTCCTTTATTATGATGTAACCATGTAGAATTTTCCAAGAACGGCTTTGTTCGCATCAAAATACCTATCAAATCGTGTTTGCACCTTGAAAAGCTCATTTGAAGTTAATTTCGTGAGTTGCTCCCGAACCCGCAATTTTTTCGAGCAATATACATTTTGTAGATCCAAAACCACCGGACACTCATTTATTATGATTTATCCAATGTAAAAGTTTTCAAGAACGGCTTCGTTCTCATTAAAATACCTACCAAATCGTGTTTGCACCTTGAAAATCTCATTTGAAGCTCATTTCGTGCGTAGCTCACAAACTTGCATTTTTCTCGAGCAATATAAATTTTTAAGATCCAAAACCACCAGAAACTCCTTTATTATGATGTATCCAAAGTAAAAGTTTCCAAGAACGGCTTCGATCTCATCAAAATACCAACCAAATCGTGTTTGCACCTTAAAAAACTCATTTGACGCTTATTTCGTGCGTAACTCCTGAAGTTGCATTTTTCTCGAGCAATAAATTTTTTTTAAATCCAAAACTACCAGAAACTCTTTTATTATGATGTATCCAATGTAAAAGTTTGCAAGAACAACTTCGATCTCATCAAAATCCCTACCAAATCGTGTTTGCACCTTGTAAAGCACATTTTAATCTCATTTCGTGCGTAGCTCCGAACTTGCATTTTTCTCGAACAATATGAATTTTTTAGATCCAAAACCACCCGAAACTCCTTTATTATGATGTATCCAATGTAAAAGTTTCAAAGAACGGCTTTGTTCTCATCAAAATGCCTACCAAATCGTGTTTGCACCTTGAAAAGCTCCTTTGAAGCTCATTTCGTGCGTAGCTCCCGAACTTGCATTTTTCTCGAGCAATATAAATTTTTAATATCCAAAATTACCACACACTCCTCCTTTATTATGATGTATCCAATGTAAAGGTTTCCAAGAACGGCTTTGTTCTCATCAAAATACCTACCAAATCATGTTTGCACCTTGAAAAGCTCCTTTGAAGCTCATTTCGTGCTTAGCTACCGAACTTGCATTTTTCTCGAGCAATTAAAATTTTTTAGATCCAAAAGCACCAGAACCTCCTTTATTATGATGTAACCATGTAGAATTTTCCAAGAACGGCTTTGTTCGCATCAAAATACCTATCAAATCGTGTTTGCACCTTGAAAAGCTCATTTGAAGTTAATTTCGTGAGTTGCTCCCGTACCCGCAATTTTTTCGAGCAATATACATTTTGTAGATCCAAAACCACCGGACACTCATTTATTATGATTTATCCAATGTAAAAGTTTTCAAGAACGGCTTCGTTCTCATCAAAATACCTACCAAATCGTGTTTGCACCTTGAAAATCTCATTTGAAGCTCATTTCGTGCGTAGCTCACAAACTTGCATTTTTCTCGAGCAATATAAATTTTTAAGATCCAAAACCACCAGAAACTCCTTTATTATGATGTATCCAAAGTAAAAGTTTCCAAGAACGGCTTCGATCTCATCAAAATACCAACCAAATCGTGTTTCCACCTTGAAAAACTCATTTGACGCTTATTTCGTGCGTAACTCCTGAAGTTGCATTTTTCTCGAGTAATAAATTTTTTTTAAATCCAAAACTACCAGAAACTCTTTTATTATGATGTATCCAATGTAAAAGTTTGCAAGAACAGCTTCGATCTCATCAAAATCCCTACCAAATCGTGTTTGCACCTTGTAAAGCACATTTTAATCTCATTTCGTGCGTAGCTCCCGAACTTGCATTTTTCTCGAACAATATGAATTTTTTAGATCCAAAACCACCAGAAACTCCTTTATTATGATGTATCCAATGTAAAAGTTTCAAAGAACGGCTTTGTTCTCATCAAAATGCCTACCAAATCGTGTTTGCACCTTGAAAAGCTCCTTTGAAGCTCATTTCGTGCGTAGCTCCCGAACTTGCATTTTTCTCGAGCAATATAAATTTTTAAGATCCAAAATTACCACACACTCCTCCTTTATTATGATGTATCCAATGTAAAGGTTTCCAAGAACGGCTTCGTTCTCATCAAAATACCTACCAAATCATGTTTGCACCTTGAAAAACTCCTTTGAAGCTCATTTCGTGCTTAGCTACCGAACTTGCATTTTTCTCGAGCAATTAAAATTTATTAGATCCAAAACTACTAGAACCTCCTTTATTATTATGTATCCATGTAGAATTTTCCAAGAACGGCTTTGTTCGCATCAAAATACCTATCAAATCGTGTTTGCACATTGAAAAGCTCATTTGAAGTTAATTTCGTGAGTTGCTCCCGAACCCGCAATTTTTTCGAGCAATATACATTTTGTAGATCCAAAACCACCGGACAATCCTTTATTATGATTTATCCAATGTAAAAGTTTTCAAGAACGGCTTCGTTCTCATCAAAATACCTATCAAATCGTGTTTGCACCTTGAAAATCTCATTTGAAGCTCATTTCATGCGTAGCTCACGAACTTGCATTTTTCTCAAGCAATATAAATTTTTAAGATCCAAAACCCCAGAAACTCCTTTATTATGATGTATCCAATGTAAAGGTTTCCAAGAATGGCTTCGTTCTCATCAAAATACCTACCAAATCGTGTTTGCACCTTGAAAAGCTCCTTTGAAGCTCATTTCGTGCGTAGAACTTGCATTTTTCTCGAGCAATTAAAAGTTTTTAGATCCGAAACCACCAGAAACTCATTTATTATGATGTATCCATGTAAAATTTTCCAAGAATGGCTTTGTTCATATCAAAATATCTATCAAATCGTGTTTGCACCTTGAAAAGCTCATTTGAAGCTCATTTCGTGAGTAGCTTCTGAACTTGCAATTTTTTCGAGCAATATACATTTTGTAGATCCAAAACCACCGGACACTCCTTTATTATGATATATCCAATGTAAAAGTTTCCAAGAACGGCTTCGTTCTCATCAAAATACCTACCAAATCGTGTTTGCACCTTGAAAATCTTATTTGAAGGTCATTTCGTGCGTAGCTCACGAACTTGCATTTTTCTCGAGCAATATAAATTTTTTAGATCCAAAATCACCACACACTCCTTTATTATGATGTATCCAATTTAAAGTTTCCAAAAACGGCTTCGTTCTCATCAAAATACCTACCAAATCGTGTTTGCACCGTCAAAAGCTTATTTGAAGCTCATTTCGTGCGTAGCTCCCGAACTTGCATTTTTCTCGAGAAATATAAAATTTTTAGATCCAAAATTACCACACACTCCTCCTTTATTATGATGTATCCAATGTAAAGGTTTCCAAGAACGGCTTCGTTCTTATCAAAATACCTACCAAATCATGTTTGCACTTTGAAAAGCTCCTTTGAAGCTCATTTCGTGCTTAGCTACCGAACTTGCATTTTTCTCGAGCAATATAAATTTTTTAGATTCAAAACCACCACACACTTCTTTATTATGATCTATGCAATGTAAAATTTTCCAAGAACAGCTTTGTTCACATCAAAATACCTACCAAATCGTGTTTGCACCTTGAAAAGCTCATTTGAAGCTCATTTTTAATGCGTAGCTCCCGAACTTGCATTTTTCTCGAGCAATATAAATTTTGTAGATCCAAAACCACCACACACTCCTTTGTTCTGATGTATCCAATCTAAAAGTTTCCAAGAACGACTTCGTTCTCATCAAAATACCTACCAAATCATGTTTGCACCTTGAAAAGCTCATTTCATGCGTAGCTCCCGAACTTGCATTTTTCTCGAACAATATAAATTTTTTAGATCCAAAACCACGAGAAACTCCTTTATTGTGATGTATCCAATCTAAAAGTTTTCAAAAATGATTCCGTTCTTATCAAAATACCTACCAAATTATGTTTGCACCTTGAAAAGCTCATTTGAAGCTCATTTTTAATGCGTAGCTCCCGAATTTGCATTTTTCTCGATCAATATAAATTTTTTAGATCGAAAACCACCAGAAACTCTTTTATTATGATGTATCCAAAGTAAATGTTTCCAAGAACGGCTTCGATCTCATCAAAATACCTACCAAATCGTGTTTGCACCTTAAAAAACTCATTTGAAACTCATTTCGTACGTAGCTCCCGAACTTGCATTTTTCTCGAGCAATATAAATTTTTTAGATCCAAAACTGCCAGAAACTCATTTATTATGATGTATCCAATCTAAAAGTTTGCAAGAACGGCTTCGATCTTATCAAAATGCCTACCAAATCGTGTTTGCACCTTGAAAAACTCATTTGAAGCTTATTTCGTGCGTAGCTCCCGAACTTGCATTTTTCTCGAGCAATAAAATTTTTTTAAATCCAAAACTACCTGAAACTACTTTTTTATGATGTATCCAATGTAAAAATTTGCAAGAACGGCTTCGATCTCATCAAAATCCCTACCAAATCGTGTTTGCACCGTGTAAAGCTCATTTGAAGCTCATTTCGTGCGTAGCTCCAAAACTTGCATTTTTCTCGAGCAATATAAATTTTTTAGATCCAAAACAACCAGAAACTCCTTTATTATGATGTACCCAATGTAAAAGTTTTCGAAAACGGCTTCGTTCTCATCAAAATACCTACCAAATCGTGTTTGCACCTTGAAAAGCTCATTCGAAGCTCATTTCGTGCGTAGCTCCCGAACTTGCATTTTTCTCGAGCAATTTAAATTTTTTAGATCCAAAACCACCAGAAACTCTTTTATTATGATGTATCCAATGTAAAAGTTTCCGAGAACGGCTTCGTTCTCATCAAAATACCTACCAAATGGTGTTTGCACCTTGAAAAGCTCATTTGAAGCTCATTTCGTGCGTAGCTCCCGAACTTGCATTTTTCTCGAGCAATATTAATTTTGTAGATCCAAAACTACCACACACTCCTTTGTTCTGATGTATCCAATCTAAAAGTTTCCAAGAACGACTTCGTTCTCATCAAAATACCTACCAAATCATGTTTGCATCTTGAAAAACTCATTTAAAGCTCATTTCATGCGTAGCTCCCGAACTTGCATTTTTCTCGAACAATATAAATTTTTTAGATCCAAAACCACGAGAAACTCTTTTATTGTGATGTATCAAATCTAAAAGTTTTCAAAAACGATTCCGTTCTTATCAAAATACCTACCAAATTGTGTTTGCACCTTGAAAAGCTCATTTGAAGCTTATTTTTAAAGCGTAGATCCCGAATTTGCATTTTTCTCGAGAAATATAAATTTTTTAGATCGAAAACCACCAGAAACTCCTTTATTATGATGTATTAATGTAAAAGTTTCAAAGAACGGTATCGTTCACATCAAAATTCCTACCAAATCGTGTTTGCACCATGAAATGCTCATTTGAAGCTCATTTCGTGCGTAGCATCCGAACTTGCATTTTTCTCGAGCAATATAAAATTTTTAGATTCAAACCCACAACACACTCCTTTATTATGATCTATGCAATGTAAAATTTTCCAAGAACGACTTTGTTCGCATCAAAATACCTACCAAATCGTGTTTGCACATTGAAAAGCTCATTTGAAGCTCATTTCGTGCGTAGCTCCCGAACTTGCATTTTTCTCGAACAATATGAATTTTTTATCTCCAAAACCACCAGAAACTCCTTTATTATGATGTATCCAATGTAAAAGATTCAAAGAACGGCTTCGTTCTCATCAAAATGCCTACCAAATCGTGTTTGCACCTTGAAAAGCTCCTTTGAAGCTCATTTCGTGCGTAGCTCCCGAACTTGCATTTTTCTCGAGCAATATAAATTTTTTATATCAAAAACTACCTGAAACTCCTTTATTATGATGTGTCCAATGTAAAAGTTTCAAAGAACGGCTTTGTTCGCATCAAAATACCTACGAAATCGTGTTTGTACCTTGAAAAGCTCATTTGAAGCTTATTTCTTGCGTAGCTCCCGAACTTGCATTTTTCTCGATCAATATAAATTTTCTATATCCAAAACCACCAGACACTACTGTATTATGATGTATCCAATGTAAAAGTTTCCAAGAACGGCTTCGTTCTCATCAAAATACCTACCAAATAGTGTTTGCACCTTGTAAAGCTCATTTGAAACTCATTTCGTGCGTAGCTCGCGAACTTGCGTTTTTCTCGAGCAATATAAATTTTCTATATCAAAAACCACCAGACATTACTGTATTATGATTTATCTAATGTAAAAGTTTCCCAGAACGGCTTCGTTCTTATCAAAATACCTACCAAATCGTGTTTGCACCTTGAAAAGTTCCTTTGAAGCTCATTTCGTGCGTAGCTCCCGAATTTGCATTTTTCTCGAGCAATATAAATTTTTTAAATCAAAAACTACCAGCAACTCCTTTATTATGATGTATCCAATGTAAAAGTTTGCAAGAACGGCTTCGATCTCATCAAAATCCCTACCAAATCGTGTTTGCACCTTGAAAAGCTCATTTGAAGCTCATTTCGTGCGTAGCTCCCGAACTTGCATTTTTCTCGAGCAATATAATTTTTTTAGTTCCAAAACTACCAGAAACTCCTTTATTATGATGTATCCAATGTAAAAGTTTGCAAGAACGGCTTCGATCTTATCAAAATCCCTACCAAATCGTGTTTGCACCTTGAAAAGCTCATTTGAAGCTCATTTCGTGCGTAGCTCCCGAACTTGCATTTTTCTCGAGCAATATAAATTTTGTAGATCCAAAACCACCACACACTCCTTTGTTCTGATGTATCCAATCTAAAAGTTTCCAAGAACGACTTCGTTCTCATCAAAATACCTACCAAATCATGTTTGCACCTTGAAAAGCTCATTTCATGCGTAGCTCCCGAACTTGCATTTCTCTCGAACAATATAAATTTTTTAGATCCAAAACCACGAGAAACTCCTTTATTGTGATGTATCCAATCTAAAAGTTTTCAAAAATGATTCCGTTCTTGTCAAAATACCTACCAAATTATGTTTGCACCTTGAAAAGCTCATTTGAAGCTCATTTTTAATGCGTAGCTCCCGAATTTGCATTTTTCTCGAGCAATATAAATTTTTTAGATCGAAAACTACCAGAAACTCTTTTATTATGATGTATCCAAAGTAAATGTTTCCAAGAACGGCTTCGATCTCATCAAAATACCTACCAAATCGTGTTTGCACCTTAAAAAACTCATTTGAAACTCATTTCGTACGTAGCTCCCGAACTTGCATTTTTCTCGAGCAATATAAATTTTTTAGATCCAAAACTGCCAGAAACTCATTTATTATGATGTATCCAATCTAAAAGTTTGCAAGAACGGCTTCGATCTTATCAAAATGCCTACCAAATCGTGTTTGCACCTTGAAAAACTCATTTGAAGCTTATTTCGTGCGTAGCTCCCGAACTTGCATTTTTCTCGAGCAATAAAATTTTTTTAAATCCAAAACTACCAGAAACTCCTTTTTTATGATGTATCCAATGTAAAATTTTGCAAGAACGGCTTCGATCTCATCAAAATCCCTACCAAATCGTTTTGCACCGTGTAAAGCTCATTTGAAGCTCATTTCGTGCGTAGCTCCAAAACTTGCATTTTTCTCGAGCAATATAAATTTTTTAGATCCAAAATCACCTGAAACTCCTTTATTATGATGTATCCAATGTAAAAGTTTTCATGAAGGGGTTCGATCTCATCAAAATACCTACCAAATCGTGTTTGCACCGTGAAAAGCTCATTTGAAGCTCATTTCGTGCGTAGCTTCCGAACTTGCATTTTTCTCGAGCAATATAAATTTTTTAGATCCAAAACTACCAGAAACTCCTTTATTATGATGTATCCAATCTAAAAGTTTGCAAGAACGGCTTCGATCTCATCAAAATCCCTACCAAATCGTGTTTGCACCTTGTAAAGCTCATTTGAAGCTCATTTCGTGCGTAGCTCCCAAACTTGCATTTTTCTCGAACAATATGAATTTTTTAGCTCCAAAACCACCAGAAACTCCTTTATTTCGATGTATCCAATGTAAAAGTTTCCATGAATGGGTTCGATCTCATCAAAATACCTATCAAATCGTGTTTGCACCGTGAAAAGCTGATTTGAAGCTCATTTGGTGCGTAGCTCCAAAACATGCATTTTTCTCGAGCAATATAAATTCTTTAGATCCAAAACAACCAGAAACTCCTTTATTATGATGTACCCAATGTAAAAGTTTTCGAAAACGGCTTCGTTCTCATCAAAATGCCTACCAAATCGTGTTTGCACCTTGAAAAGCTCATTTGAAGCTCATTTCGTGCGTAGCTCCCGAACTTGCATTTTTCTCGAGCAATTTAAATTTTTTAGATCCAAAACCACCAGAAACTCTTGTATTATGATGTATCCAATGTAAAAGTTTCCGAGAACGGCTTCGTTCTCATCAAAATACCTACCAAATGGTGTTTGCACCTTGAAAAGCTCATTTGAAGCTCATTTCGTGCGTAGCTCCCGAACTTGCATTTTTCTCGAGCAATATTAATTTTGTAGATCCAAAACTACCACACACTCCTTTGTTCTGATGTATCCAATCTAAAAGTTTCCAAGAACGACTTCGTTCTCATCAAAATACCTACCAAATCATGTTTGCACCTTGAAAAGCTCATTTAAAGCTCATTTCATGCGTAGCTCCCGAACTTGCATTTTTCTCGAACAATATAAATTTTTTAGATCCAAAACCACGAGAAACTCTTTTATTGTGATGTATCCAATCTAAAAGTTTTCAAAAACGATTCCGTTCTTATCAAAATACCTACCAAATTGTGTTTGCACCTTGAAAAGCTCATTTGAAGCTTATTTTTAAAGCGTAGATCCCGAATTTGCATTTTTCTCGAGAAATATAAATTTTTTAGATCGAAAACCACCAGAAACTCCTTTATTATGATGTATTAATGTAAAAGTTTCAAAGAACGGTATCGTTCTCATCAAAATTCCTACCAAATCGTGTTTGCACCATGAAATGCTCATTTGAAGCTCATTTCGTGCGTAGCATCCGAACTTGCATTTTTCTCGAGCAATATAAAATTTTTAGATTCAAACCCACAACACACTCCTTTATTATGATCTATGCAATGTAAAATTTTCCAAGAACGGCTTTGTTCGCATCAAAATACCTACCAAATCGTGTTTGCACATTGAAAAGCTCATTTGAAGCTCATTTCGTGCGTAGCTCCCGAACTTGCATTTTTCTCGAGCAATATAAATTTTTTAGATCCAAAACTACCAGAAACTCCTTTATTATGATGTATCCAATCTAAAAGTTTGCAAGAACGGCTTCGATCTCATCAAAATCCCTACCAAATCGTGTTTGCACCTTGTAAAGCTCATTTGAAGCTCATTTCGTGCGTAGCTCCCAAACTTGCATTTTTCTCGAACAATATGAATTTTTTAGCTCCAAAACCACCAGAAACTCCTTTATTTCGATGTATCCAATGTAAAAGTTCAAAGAACGGCTTCCTTCTCATCAAAATGCCTACCAAATCTTTTTTGCACCTTGAAAAGCTCCTTTGATGCTCATTTCGTGCGTAGCTCCCGAACTGGCATTTTTCTCGAGCAATATAAATTTTTTAAATCCAAAACTACCAGAAGCTCATTTTTTATGATGTATCCAATGTAAAAGTTTCATGAACGGGTTCGATCTCATCAAAATACCTACGAAATCGTGTTTGCACCTTGAAAAGCTCCTTTGAAGCTCATTTCGTGCGTAACTCCCGAACTTGCATTTTTCTCGAGATCCAAAACCACCTGAAGCTCATTTATTATGATGTATCCAATGTAAAAGTTTCATGAACGGGTTCGATCTCATCAAAATACCTACGAAATCGTGTTTGCACATTGAAAAGCTCCTTTGAAGCTCATTTCGTGCGTATCTCCGAAACTTGCATTTTTCTCGAGCAATATAAATTTTTTAGATCCAAAACCACCACACCCTCCTTTATTTTGATGTATCCAATGTAAAAGTTTCAAAGAACGGTTTCGTTCTCATCAAAATACCTACCAAATCGTGTATGCACCGTGAAAAGCTCATTTGAAGCTCATTTTGTGCGTAGCTCCCGAACTTGCATTTTTCTGGAGCAATATAAATTTTTTAGATCCAAAACCACCTGAAGCTCATTTTTTATGATGTATCCAATGTAAAAGTTTCATGAACGGGTTCGATCTCATCAAAATACCTACGAAATCGTGTTTGTACCTTGAAAAGCTCATTTGAAGCTTATTTCTTGCGTAGCTCCCGAACTTGCATTTTTCTCGATCAATATAAATTTTCTATATCCAAAACCACCAGACACTACTGTATTATGATGTATCCAATCTAAAAGTTTGCAAGAACGGCTTCGATCTCATCAAAATCCCTACCAAATCGTGTTTGCACCTTGTAAAGCTCATTTGAAGCTCATTTCGTGCGTAGCTCCCAAACTTGCATTTTTCTCGAACAATATGAATTTTTTAGCTCCAAAACCACCAGAAACTCCTTTATTTCGATGTATCCAATGTAAAAGTTTCAAAGAACGGCTTCCTTCTCATCAAAATGCCTACCAAATCTTTTTTGCACCTTGAAAAGCTCCTTTGATGCTCATTTCGTGCGTAGCTCCCGAATTGGCATTTTTCTCGAGCAATATAAATTTTTTAAATCCAAAACTACCAGAAGCTCATTTTTTATGATGTATCCAATGTAAAAGTTTTCAAGAACGGCTTCAATCTCATCAAAATCCCTACCAAATCGTGTTTGCACATTGAAAAGCTCATTTGAGGCTCATTTCGTGAGCAGCTCCCGAACTTGCATTTTTCTCGAGCAATATAAATTTTTTAGATCCAAAACTACCTGAAACTCCTTTATTATGATGTATCCAATCTAAAAGTTTGCAAGAACGGCTTCGATCTCATCAAAATCCCTACCAAATCGTGTTTGCACCTTGTAAAGCTCATTTGAAGCTCATTTCGTGCGTAGCTCCCAAACTTGCATTTTTCTCGAACAATATGAATTTTTTAGCTCCAAAACCACCAGAAACTCCTTTATTTCGATGTATCCAATGTAAAAGTTTCAAAGAACGGCTTCCTTCTCATCAAAATGCCTACCAAATCTTTTTTGCACCTTGAAAAGCTCCTTTGATGCTCATTTCGTGCGTAGCTCCCGAACTGGCATTTTTCTCGAGCAATATAAATTTTTTAAATCCAAAACTACCAGAAGCTCATTTTTTATGATGTATCCAATGTAAAAGTTTCATGAACGGGTTCGATCTCATCAAAATACCTACGAAATCGTGTTTGCACCTTGAAAAGCTCCTTTGAAGCTCATTTCGTGCGTAACTCCCGAACTTGCATTTTTCTCGAGATCCAAAACCACCTGAAGCTCATTTATTATGATGTATCCAATGTAAAAGTTTCATGAACGGGTTCGATCTCATCAAAATACCTACGAAATCGTGTTTGCACATTGAAAAGCTCCTTTGAAGCTCATTTCGTGCGTATCTCCGAAACTTGCATTTTTCTCGAGCAATATAAATTTTTTAGATCCAAAACCACCACACCCTCCTTTATTTTGATGTATCCAATGTAAAAGTTTCAAAGAACGGTTTCGTTCTCATCAAAATACCTACCAAATCGTGTATGCACCGTGAAAAGCTCATTTGAAGCTCATTTTGTGCGTAGCTCCCGAACTTGCATTTTTCTGGAGCAATATAAATTTTTTAGATCCAAAACCACCTGAAGCTCATTTTTTATGATGTATCCAATGTAAAAGTTTCATGAACGGGTTCGATCTCATCAAAATACCTACGAAATTGTGTTTGTACCTTGAAAAGCTCATTTGAAGCTTATTTCTTGCGTAGCTCCCGAACTTGCATTTTTCTCGATCAATATAAATTTTCTATATCCAAAACCACCAGACACTACTGTATTATGATGTATCCAATGTAAAAGTTTCCGAGAACGGCTTCGTTCTCATCAAAATACCTACCAAATGGTGTTTGCACCTTGAAAAGCTCATTTGAAGCTCATTTCGTGCGTAGCTCCCGAACTTGCATTTTTCTCGAGCAATATTAATTTTGTAGATCCAAAACTACCACACACTCCTTTGTTCTGATGTATCCAATCTAAAAGTTTCCAAGAACGACTTCGTTCTCATCAAAATACCTACCAAATCATGTTTGCACCTTGAAAAGCTCATTTAAAGCTCATTTCATGCGTAGCTCCCGAACTTGCATTTTTCTCGAACAATATAAATTTTTTAGATCCAAAACCACGAGAAACTCTTTTATTGTGATGTATCCAATCTAAAAGTTTTCAAAAACGATTCCGTTCTTATCAAAATACCTACCAAATTGTGTTTGCACCTTGAAAAGCTCATTTGAAGCTTATTTTTAAAGCGTAGATCCCGAATTTGCATTTTTCTCGAGAAATATAAATTTTTTAGATCGAAAACCACCAGAAACTCCTTTATTATGATGTATTAATGTAAAAGTTTCAAAGAACGGTATCGTTCTCATCAAAATTCCTACCAAATCGTGTTTGCACCATGAAATGCTCATTTGAAGCTCATTTCGTGCGTAGCATCCGAACTTGCATTTTTCTCGAGCAATATAAAATTTTTAGATTCAAACCCACAACACACTCCTTTATTATGATCTATGCAATGTAAAATTTTCCAAGAACGGCTTTGTTCGCATCAAAATACCTACCAAATCGTGTTTGCACATTGAAAAGCTCATTTGAAGCTCATTTCGTGCGTAGCTCCCGAACTTGCATTTTTCTCGAGCAATATAAATTTTTTAGATCCAAAACTACCAGAAACTCCTTTATTATGATGTATCCAATCTAAAAGTTTGCAAGAACGGCTTCGATCTCATCAAAATCCCTACCAAATCGTGTTTGCACCTTGTAAAGCTCATTTGAAGCTCATTTCGTGCGTAGCTCCCAAACTTGCATTTTTCTCGAACAATATGAATTTTTTAGCTCCAAAACCACCAGAAACTCCTTTATTTCGATGTATCCAATGTAAAAGTTCAAAGAACGGCTTCCTTCTCATCAAAATGCCTACCAAATCTTTTTTGCACCTTGAAAAGCTCCTTTGATGCTCATTTCGTGCGTAGCTCCCGAACTGGCATTTTTCTCGAGCAATATAAATTTTTTAAATCCAAAACTACCAGAAGCTCATTTTTTATGATGTATCCAATGTAAAAGTTTCATGAACGGGTTCGATCTCATCAAAATACCTACGAAATCGTGTTTGCACCTTGAAAAGCTCCTTTGAAGCTCATTTCGTGCGTAACTCCCGAACTTGCATTTTTCTCGAGATCCAAAACCACCTGAAGCTCATTTATTATGATGTATCCAATGTAAAAGTTTCATGAACGGGTTCGATCTCATCAAAATACCTACGAAATCGTGTTTGCACATTGAAAAGCTCCTTTGAAGCTCATTTCGTGCGTATCTCCGAAACTTGCATTTTTCTCGAGCAATATAAATTTTTTAGATCCAAAACCACCACACCCTCCTTTATTTTGATGTATCCAATGTAAAAGTTTCAAAGAACGGTTTCGTTCTCATCAAAATACCTACCAAATCGTGTATGCACCGTGAAAAGCTCATTTGAAGCTCATTTTGTGCGTAGCTCCCGAACTTGCATTTTTCTGGAGCAATATAAATTTTTTAGATCCAAAACCACCTGAAGCTCATTTTTTATGATGTATCCAATGTAAAAGTTTCATGAACGGGTTCGATCTCATCAAAATACCTACGAAATCGTGTTTGTACCTTGAAAAGCTCATTTGAAGCTTATTTCTTGCGTAGCTCCCGAACTTGCATTTTTCTCGATCAATATAAATTTTCTATATCCAAAACCACCAGACACTACTGTATTATGATGTATCCAATCTAAAAGTTTGCAAGAACGGCTTCGATCTTATCAAAATCCCTACCAAATCGTGTTTGCACCTTGTAAAGCTCATTTGAAGCTCATTTCGTGCGTAGCTCCCAAACTTGCATTTTTCTCGAACAATATGAATTTTTTAGCTCCAAAACCACCAGAAACTCCTTTATTTCGATGTATCCAATGTAAAAGTTTCAAAGAACGGCTTCCTTCTCATCAAAATGCCTACCAAATCTTTTTTGCACCTTGAAAAGCTCCTTTGATGCTCATTTCGTGCGTAGCTCCCGAATTGGCATTTTTCTCGAGCAATATAAATTTTTTAAATCCAAAACTACCAGAAGCTCATTTTTTATGATGTATCCAATGTAAAAGTTTTCAAGAACGGCTTCAATCTCATCAAAATCCCTACCAAATCGTGTTTGCACATTGAAAAGCTCATTTGAGGCTCATTTCGTGAGCAGCTCCCGAACTTGCATTTTTCTCGAGCAATATAAATTTTTTAGATCCAAAACTACCTGAAACTCCTTTATTATGATGTATCCAATCTAAAAGTTTGCAAGAACGGCTTCGATCTCATCAAAATCCCTACCAAATCGTGTTTGCACCTTGTAAAGCTCATTTGAAGCTCATTTCGTGCGTAGCTCCCAAACTTGCATTTTTCTCGAACAATATGAATTTTTTAGCTCCAAAACCACCAGAAACTCCTTTATTTCGATGTATCCAATGTAAAAGTTTCAAAGAACGGCTTCCTTCTCATCAAAATGCCTACCAAATCTTTTTTGCACCTTGAAAAGCTCCTTTGATGCTCATTTCGTGCGTAGCTCCCGAACTGGCATTTTTCTCGAGCAATATAAATTTTTTAAATCCAAAACTACCAGAAGCTCATTTTTTATGATGTATCCAATGTAAAAGTTTCATGAACGGGTTCGATCTCATCAAAATACCTACGAAATCGTGTTTGCACCTTGAAAAGCTCCTTGAAGCTCATTTCGTGCGTAACTCCCGAACTTGCATTTTTCTCGAGATCCAAAACCACCTGAAGCTCATTTATTATGATGTATCCAATGTAAAAGTTTCATGAACGGGTTCGATCTCATCAAAATACCTACGAAATCGTGTTTGCACATTGAAAAGCTCCTTTGAAGCTCATTTCGTGCGTATCTCCGAAACTTGCATTTTTCTCGAGCAATATAAATTTTTTAGATCCAAAACCACCACACCCTCCTTTATTTTGATGTATCCAATGTAAAAGTTTCAAAGAACGGTTTCGTTCTCATCAAAATACCTACCAAATCGTGTATGCACCGTGAAAAGCTCATTTGAAGCTCATTTTGTGCGTAGCTCCCGAACTTGCATTTTTCTGGAGCAATATAAATTTTTTAGATCCAAAACCACCTGAAGCTCATTTTTTATGATGTATCCAATGTAAAAGTTTCATGAACGGGTTCGATCTCATCAAAATACCTACGAAATTGTGTTTGTACCTTGAAAAGCTCATTTGAAGCTTATTTCTTGCGTAGCTCCCGAACTTGCATTTTTCTCGATCAATATAAATTTTCTATATCCAAAACCACCAGACACTACTGTATTATGATGTATCCAATCTAAAAGTTTGCAAGAACGGCTTCGATCTCATCAAAATCCCTACCAAATCGTGTTTGCACCTTGTAAAGCTCATTTGAAGCTCATTTCGTGCGTAGCTCCCAAACTTGCATTTTTCTCGAACAATATGAATTTTTTAGCTCCAAAACCACCAGAAACTCCTTTATTTCGATGTATCCAATGTAAAAGTTTCAAAGAACGGCTTCCTTCTCATCAAAATGCCTACCAAATCTTTTTTGCACCTTGAAAAGCTCCTTTGATGCTCATTTCGTGCGTAGCTCCCGAATTGGCATTTTTCTCGAGC
Source organism: Schizonepeta tenuifolia (assembly GCA_029490685.1). Taxonomy (NCBI): domain Eukaryota; kingdom Viridiplantae; phylum Streptophyta; class Magnoliopsida; order Lamiales; family Lamiaceae; genus Schizonepeta; species Schizonepeta tenuifolia. The sequence goes on from JANLIY010000020.1 coordinate 810,705, forward strand.
AATATAAATTTTTTAAATCCAAAACTACCAGAAGCTCATTTTTTATGATGTATCCAATGTAAAAGTTTCATGAACGGGTTCGATCTCATCAAAATACCTACGAAATCGTGTTTGCACCTTGAAAAGCTCCTTTGAAGCTCATTTCGTGCGTAACTCCCGAACTTGCATTTTTCTCGAGATCCAAAACCACCTGAAGCTCATTTATTATGATGTATCCAATGTAAAAGTTTCATGAACGGGTTCGATCTCATCAAAATACCTACGAAATCGTGTTTGCACATTGAAAAGCTCCTTTGAAGCTCATTTCGTGCGTATCTCCGAAACTTGCATTTTTCTCGAGCAATATAAATTTTTTAGATCCAAAACCACCACACCCTCCTTTATTTTGATGTATCCAATGTAAAAGTTTCAAAGAACGGCTTCGTTCTCATCAAAATACCTACCAAATCGTGTATGCACCGTGAAAAGCTCATTTGAAGCTCATTTTGTGCGTAGCTCCCGAACTTGCATTTTTCTGGAGCAATATAAATTTTTTAGATCCAAAACAACCTGAAGCTCATTTTTTATGATGTATCCAATGTAAAAGTTTCATGAACGGGTTCGATCTCATCAAAATACCTACGAAATCGTGTTTGTACCTTGAAAAGCTCATTTGAAGCTTATTTCTTGCGTAGCTCCCGAACTTGCATTTTTCTCGATCAATATAAATTTTCTATATCCAAAACCACCAGACACTACTGTATTATGATGTATCCAATGTAAAAGTTTCCAAGAACGGCTTCGTTCTCATCAAAATACCTACCAAATAGTGTTTGCACCTTGTAAAACTCATTTGAAGCTCATTTCGTGCGTAGCTCCCGAACTTGCATTTTTCTCGAGCAATATAATTTTTTTAGTTCCAAAACTACCAGAAACTCCTTTATTATGATGTATCCAATGTAGAAGTTTGCAAGAACGGCTTCGATCTTATCAAAATCCCTACCAAATCGTGTTTGCACCTTGAAAAGCTCATTTGAAGCTCATTTCGTGCGTAGCTCCCGAATTGCATTTTTCTCGAGCAATATAAATTTTGTAGATCCAAAACCACCACACACTCCTTTGTTCTGATGTATCCAATCTAAAAGTTTCCAAGAACGACTTCGTTCTCATCAAAATACCTACCAAATCATGTTTGCACCTTGAAAAGCTCATTTCATGCGTAGCTCCCGAACTTGCATTTTTCTCGAACAATATAAATTTTTTAGATCCAAAACCACGAGAAACTCCTTTATTGTGATGTATCCAATCTAAAAGTTTTCAAAAATGATTCCGTTCTTATCAAAATACCTACCAAATTGTGTTTGCACCTTGAAAAGCTCATTTGAAGCTCATTTTTAATGCGTAGCTCCCGAATTTGCATTTTTCTCGAGCAATATAAATTTTTTAGATCGAAAACCACCAGAAACTCCTTTATTATGATGTATCCAAAGTAAATGTTTCCAAGAACGGCTTCGATCTCATCAAAATACCTACCAAATCGTGTTTGCACCTTAAAAAACTCATTTGAAACTCATTTCGTACGTAGCTCCCGAACTTGCATTTTTCTCGAGCAATATAAATTTTTTAGATCCAAAACCACCTGAAACTCATTTATTATGATGTATCCAATCTAAAAGTTTGCAAGAACGGCTTCGATCTTATCAAAATCCCTACCAAATCGTGTTTGCACCTTGTAAAGCTCATTTGAAGCTCATTTCGTGCGTTGCTCCCAAACTTGCATTTTTCTCGAACAATATGAATTTTTTAGCTCCAAAACCACCAGAAACTCCTTTATTTCGATGTATCCAATGTAAAAGTTTCAAAGAACGGCTTTGTTCTCATCAAAATGCCTACCAAATCGTGTTTGCACCGTGAAAAGCTCATTTGAAGCTCATTTCGTGGGTAGCTACCAAACTTGCATTTTTCTCGAGCAATATAAATTTTTTAGATCCAAAACTACGAGAAACTCCTTTATTATGATGTATCCAATGTAGAAGTTTGCAAGAACGGCTTCGATGTCATCAAAATCCCTACCAAATCGTGTTTGCACCTTGAAAAGATCATTTGAAGCTCATTTGGTGCGTAACTCCCGAACTTGCATTTTTCTCGAGCAATATAAATTTTTTAGATCCAAAACCACCTGAAACTCCTTTATTATGATGTATCCAATGTAAAAGTTTCCATAAATGGGTTCGATCTCATCAAAATACCTACCAAATCGTGTTTGCACCGTGAAAAGCTCATTTGAAGCTCATTTGGTGCATAGCTCCCGAACTTGCATTTTTCTTGAGCAATATAAATTTTTTAGATCCAAAACCACCTGAAACTCCTTTATTATGATGTATCCAATGTAAAACTTTGCAAGAACGGCTTCGATCTCATCAAAATACCTACCAAATCATGTTTGCATCTGAAAAAGTTTATTTGAAGCTCATTTCGTGCGTAGCTCCCGAACTTGCATTTTTCTCGAGCAATATAAATTTTTTAGATCCAAAACCACCTGAAGCTCCTTTATTATGATGTATCCAATGTAAAAGTTTCCATGAACGGGTTCGATCTCATAAAAATACCTACCAAATCGTGTTTGCACCTTGAAATGCTCATTTGAAGCTCATTTCGTGCGTAGCTCCCGAACTTGCATTTTTCTCGAGCAATATAAATTTTTTAGATCCAAAACTACCAGAAACTCCTTTATTATGATGTATCCAATGTAAAAGTTTTCAAGAACGGCTTCGATCACATCAAAATCCCTACCAAATCGTGTTTGCACATTGAAAAGCTCATTTGAGGCTCATTTCGTGCGCAGCTCCCGAACTTGCATTTTTCTCGAGCAATATAAATTTTTTAGATCCAAAATCACCTGAAACTCCTTTATTATGATGTATCCAATGTAAAAGTTTTCATGAAGGGGTTCGATCTCATCAAAATACCTACCAAATCGTGTTTGCACCGTGAAAAGCTCATTTGAAGCTCATTTCGTGCGTAGCTTCCGAACTTGCATTTTTCTCGAGCAATATAAATTTTTTAGATCCAAAACTACCAGAAACTCCTTTATTATGATGTATCCAATCTAAAAGTTTGCAAGAACGGCTTCGATCTCATCAAAATCCCTACCAAATCGTGTTTGCACCTTGTAAAGCTCATTTGAAGCTCATTTCGTGCGTAGCTCCCAAACTTGCATTTTTCTCGAACAATATGAATTTTTTAGCTCCAAAACCACCAGAAACTCCTTTATTTCGATGTATCCAATGTAAAAGTTTCCATGAATGGGTTCGATCTCATCAAAATACCTATCAAATTGTGTTTGCACCGTGAAAAGCTTATTTGAAGCTCATTTGGTGCGTAGCTCCAAAACATGCATTTTTCTCGAGCAATATAAATTCTTTAGATCCAAAACAACCAGAAACTCCTTTATTATGATGTACCCAATGTAAAAGTTTTCGAAAACGGCTTCGTTCTCATCAAAATACCTACCAAATCGTGTTTGCACCTTGAAAAGCTCATTTGAAGCTCATTTCGTGCGTAGCTCCCGAACTTGCATTTTTCTCGAGCAATTTAAATTTTTTAGATCCAAAACCACCAGAAACTCTTGTATTATGATGTATCCAATGTAAAAGTTTCCGAGAACGGCTTCGTTCTCATCAAAATACCTACCAAATGGTGTTTGCACCTTGAAAAGCTCATTTGAAGCTCATTTCGTGCGTAGCTCCCGAACTTGCATTTTTCTCGAGCAATATTAATTTTGTAGATCCAAAACTACCACACACTCCTTTGTTCTGATGTATCCAATCTAAAAGTTTCCAAGAACGACTTCGTTCTCATCAAAATACCTACCAAATCATGTTTGCACCTTGAAAAGCTCATTTAAAGCTCATTTCATGCGTAGCTCCCGAACTTGCATTTTTCTCGAACAATATAAATTTTTTAGATCCAAAACCACGAGAAACTCTTTTATTGTGATGTATCCAATCTAAAAGTTTTCAAAAACGATTCCGTTCTTATCAAAATACCTACCAAATTGTGTTTGCACCTTGAAAAGCTCATTTGAAGCTTATTTTTAAAGCGTAGATCCCGAATTTGCATTTTTCTCGAGAAATATAAATTTTTTAGATCGAAAACCACCAGAAACTCCTTTATTATGATGTATTAATGTAAAAGTTTCAAAGAACGGTATCGTTCTCATCAAAATTCCTACCAAATCGTGTTTGAACCATGAAATGCTCATTTGAAGCTCATTTCGTGCGTAGCTTCCGAACTTGCATTTTTCTCGAGCAATATAAAATTTTTAGATTCAAACCCACAACACACTCCTTTATTATGATCTATGCAATGTAAAATTTTCCAAGAACGACTTTGTTCGCATCAAAATACCTACCAAATCGTGTTTGCACATTAAAAAGCTCATTTGAAGCTCATTTCGTGCGTAGCTCCCGAACTTGCATTTTTCTCGAGCAATATAAATTTTTTAGATCTAAAACTACCAGAAACTCCTTTATTATGATGTATCCAATCTAAAAGTTTGCAAGAACGGCTTCGATCTCATCAAAATCCCTACCAAATCGTGTTTGCACCTTGTAAAGCTCATTTGAAGCTCATTTCGTGCGTAGCTCCCAAACTTGCATTTTTCTCGAACAATATGAATTTTTTAGCTCCAAAACCACCAGAAACTCCTTTATTTCGATGTATCCAATGTAAAAGTTTCAAAGAACGGCTTCTTTCTCATCAAAATGCCTACCAAATCTTTTTTGCACCTTGAAAAGCTCATTTGATGCTCATTTCGTGCGTAGCTCCCGAACTTGCATTTTTCTCGAGCAATATAAATTTTTTAAATCCAAAACTACCAGAAGCTCATTTTTTATGATGTATCCAATGTAAAAGTTTCATGAACGGGTTCGATCTCATCAAAATACCTACGAAATCGTGTTTGCACCTTGAAAAGCTCCTTTGAAGCTCATTTCGTGCGTAGCTCCCGAACTTGCATTTTTCTCGAGATCCAAAACCACCTGAAGCTCATTTATTATGATGTATCCAATGTAAAAGTTTCATTAACGGGTTCGATCTCATCAAAATACCTACGAAATCGTGTTTGCACATTGAAAAGCTCCTTTGAAGCTCATTTCGTGCGTATCTCCGAAACTTGCATTTTTCTCGAGCAATATAAATTTTTTAGATCCAAAACCACCACACACTCCTTTATTTTGATGTATCCAATGTAAAAGTTTCAAAGAACGGCTTCGTTCTCATCAAAATACCTACCAAATCGTGTATGCACCGTGAAAAGCTCATTTGAAGCTCATTTTGTGCGTAGCTCCCGAACTTGCATTTTTCTGGAGCAATATAAATTTTTTAGATCCAAAACAACCTGAAGCTCATTTTTTATGATGTATCCAATGTAAAAGTTTCATGAACGGGTTCGATCTCATCAAAATACCTACGAAATCGTGTTTGCACCTTGAAAAGCTCCTTTGAAGCTCATTTCGTGCGTAGCTCCCGAACTTGCATTTTTCTCGAGATCCAAAACTACCTGAAGCTCATTTATTATGATGTATCCAATGTAAAAGATTCATGAACGGGTTCGATCTTATCAAAATACCTACCAAATCATGTTTGCACCTGAAAAAGCTTATTTGAAGCTCATTTCGTGCGTAGCTCCCGAACTTGCATTTTTCTCGAGCAATATAAATTTTTTAGATCCAAAACTACGAGAAACTCCTTTATTATGATGTATCCAATGTAAAAGTTTCCATGAACATGTTCGATCTCATAAAAATACCTACCAAATCGTGTTTGCACCTTGAAAAGATCATTTGAAGCTCATTTGGTGCGTAACTCCCGAACTTGCATTTTTCTCGAGCAATATAAATTTTTTAGATCCAAAACCACCTGAAACTCCTTTATTATGATGTATCCAATGTAAAAGTTTCCATGAATGGGTTCGATCTCATCAAAATACCTACCAAATCGTGTTTGCACCGTGAAAAGCTCATTTGAAGCTCATTTGGTGCATAGCTCCCGAACTTGCATTTTTCATGAGCAATATAAATTTTTTAGATCCAAAACCACCTGAAACTCCTTTATTATGATGTATCCAATGTAAAAGTTTGCAAGAACGGCTTCGATCTCATCAAAATACCTACCAAATCATGTTTGCATCTGAAAAAGCTTATTTGAAGCTCATTTCGTGCGTAGCTCCCGAACTTGCATTTTTCTCGAGCAATATAAATTTTTTAGATCCAAAACTACGAGAAACTCCTTTATTATGATGTATCCAATGTAAAAGTTTCCATGAACATGTTCGATCTCATAAAAATACCTACCAAATCGTGTTTGCACCGTGAAAAGCTCATTTGAAGCTCATTTTGTGCGTAGCTCCCGAACTTGCATTTTTCTCGAGCAATATAAATTTTTTAGATCCAAAACCACCTGAAGCTCATTTTTTATGATGTATCCAATGTAAAAGTTTCATGAACGGGTTCGATCTCATCAAAATACCTACGAAATCGTGTTTGCACCTTGAAAAGCTCCTTTGAAGCTCATTTCGTGCGTAGCTCCCGAACTTGCATTTTTCTCGAGATCCAAAACCACCTGAAGCTCATTTATTATGATGTATCCAATGTAAAAGTTTCATGAACGGGTTCGATCTCATCAAAATACCTACCAAATCATGTTTGCACCTGAAAAAGTTATTTGAAGCTTATTTCGTGCGTAGCTCCCGAACTTGCATTTTTCTCGAGCAATATAAATTTTTTAGATCCAAAACTACGAGAAACTCCTTTATTATGATGTATCCAATGTAAAAGTTTCCATGAACGTGTTCGATCTCATAAAAATACCTACCAAATCGTGTTTGCACCTTGAAAATCTCATTTAAAGCTCATTTCGTGCGTAGCTCCTGAACTTGCATTTTTCTCGAGCAATATAAATTTTTTAGATCCAAAACCACCTGAAACTCCTTTATTATGATGTATCTAATGTAAAAGTTTTCATGAACGGGTTCGATCTCATCAAAATACCTACCAAATCGTGTTTGCACCGTGAAAAGCTCATTTGAAGCTCATTTCGTGGGTAGCTACCAAACTTGCATTTTTCTCGAGCAATATAAATTTTTTAGATCCAAAACTACGAGAAACTCCTTTATTATGATGTATCCAATGTAGAAGTTTGCAAGAACGGCTTCGATGTCATCAAAATCCCTACCAAATCGTGTTTGCACCTTGAAAAGATCATTTGAAGCTCATTTGGTGCGTAACTCCCGAACTTGCATTTTTCTCGAGCAATATAAATTTTTTAGATCCAAAACCACCTGAAACTCCTTTATTATGATGTATCCAATGTAAAAGTTTCCATGAATTGGTTCGATCTCATCAAAATACCTACCAAATCGTGTTTGCACCGTGAAAAGCTCATTTGAAGCTCATTTGGTGCATAGCTCCCGAACTTGCATTTTTCTTGAGCAATATAAATTTTTTAGATCCAAAACCACCTGAAACTCCTTTATTATGATGTATCCAATGTAAAACTTTGCAAGAACGGCTTCGATCTCATCAAAATACCTACCAAATCATGTTTGCATCTGAAAAAGTTTATTTGAAGCTCATTTCGTGCGTAGTTCCCGAACTTGCATTTTTCTCGAGCAATATAAATTTTTTAGATCCAAAACCACCTGAAGCTCCTTTATTATGATGTATCCAATGTAAAAGTTTCCATGAACGGGTTCGATCTCATAAAAATACCTACCAAATCGTGTTTGCACCTTGAAATACTCATTTGAAGCTCATTTCGTGCGTAGCTCCCGAACTTGCATTTTTCTCGAGCAATATAAATTTTTTAGATCCAAAACTACCAGAAACTCCTTTATTATGATGTATCCAATGTAAAAGTTTTCAAGAACGGCTTCGATCACATCAAAATCCCTACCAAATCGTGTTTGCACATTGAAAAGCACATTTGAGGCTCATTTCGTGCGCAGCTCCCGAACTTGCATTTTTCTCGAGCAATATAAATTTTTTAGATCCAAAATCACCTGAAACTCCTTTATTATGATGTATCCAATGTAAAAGTTTTCATGAAGGGGTTCGATCTCATCAAAATACCTACCAAATCGTGTTTGCACCGTGAAAAGCTCATTTGAAGCTCATTTCGTGCTTAGCTTCCGAACTTGCATTTTTCTCGAGCAATATAAATTTTTTAGATCCAAAACTACCAGAAACTCCTTTATTATGATGTATCCAATCTAAAAGTTTGCAAGAACGGCTTCGATCTCATCAAAATCCCTACCAAATCGTGTTTGCACCTTGTAAAGCTCATTTGAAGCTCATTTCGTGCGTAGCTCCCAAACTTGCATTTTTCTCGAACAATATGAATTTTTTAGCTCCAAAACCACCAGAAACTCCTTTATTTCGATGTATCCAATGTAAAAGTTTCCATGAATGGGTTCGATCTCATCAAAATACCTATCAAATCGTGTTTGCACCGTGAAAAGCTTATTTGAAGCTCATTTGGTGCGTAGCTCCAAAACATGCATTTTTCTCGAGCAATATAAATTCTTTAGATCCAAAACAATCAGAAACTCCTTTATTATGATGTACCCAATGTAAAAGTTTTCGAAAACGGCTTCGTTCTCATCAAAATACCTACCAAATCGTGTTTGCACCTTGAAAAGCTCATTTGAAGCTCATTTCGTGCGTAGCTCCCGAACTTGCATTTTTCTCGAGCAATTTAAATTTTTTAGATCCAAAACCACCAGAAACTCTTGTATTATGATGTATCCAATGTAAAAGTTTCCGAGAACGGCTTCGTTCTCATCAAAATACCTACCAAATGGTGTTTGCACCTTGAAAAGCTCATTTGAAGCTCATTTCGTGCGTAGCTCCCGAACTTGCATTTTTCTCGAGCAATATTAATTTTGTAGATCCAAAACTACCACACACTCCTTTGTTCTGATGTATCCAATCTAAAAGTTTCTAAGAACGACTTCGTTCTCATCAAAATACCTACCAAATCATGTTTGCACCTTGAAAAGCTCATTTAAAGCTCATTTCATGCGTAGCTCCCGAACTTGCATTTTTCTCGAACAATATAAATTTTTTAGATCCAAAACCACGAGAAACTCTTTTATTGTGATGTATCCAATCTAAAAGTTTTCAAAAACGATTCCGTTCTTATCAAAATACCTACCAAATTGTGTTTGCACCTTGAAAAGCTCATTTGAAGCTTATTTTTAAAGCGTAGATCCCGAATTTGCATTTTTCTCGAAAATTTAAATTTTTTAGATCGAAAACCACCAGAAACTCCTTTATTATGATGTATTAATGTAAAAGTTTCAAAGAACGGTATCGTTCTCATCAAAATTCCTACCAAATCGTGTTTGAACCATGAAATGCTCATTTGAAGCTCATTTCGTGCGTAGCTTCCGAACTTGCATTTTTCTCGAGCAATATAAAATTTTTAGATTCAAACCCACAACACACTCCTTTATTATGATCTATGCAATGTAAAATTTTCCAAGAACGACTTTGTTCGCATCAAAATACCTACCAAATCGTGTTTGCACATTGAAAAGCTCATTTGAAGCTCATTTCGTGCGTAGCTCCCGAACTTGCATTTTTCTCGAGCAATATAAATTTTTTAGATCTAAAACTACCAGAAACTCCTTTATTATGATGTATCCAATCTAAAAGTTTGCAAGAACGGCTTCGATCTCATCAAAATCCCTACCAAATCGTGTTTGCACCTTGTAAAGCTCATTTGAAGCTCATTTCGTGCGTAGCTCCCAAACTTGCATTTTTCTCGTACAATATGAATTTTTTAGCTCCAAAACCACCAGAAACTCCTTTATTTCGATGTATCCAATGTAAAAGTTTCAAAGAACGGCTTCGTTCTCATCAAAATACCTACCAAATCGTGTATGCACCGTGAAAAGCTCATTTGAAGCTCATTTTGTGCGTAGCTCCCGAACTTGCATTTTTCTGGAGCATTATAAATTTTTTAGATCCAAAACAACCTGAAGCTCATTTTTTATGATGTATCCAATGTAAAAGTTTCATGAACGGGTTCGATCTCATCAAAATACCTACGAAATCGTGTTTGCACCTTGAAAAGCTCCTTTGAAGCTCATTTCGTGCGTAGCTCCCGAACTTGCATTTTTCTCGAGATCCAAAACTACCTGAAGCTCATTTATTATGATGTATCCAATGTAAAAGTTTCATGAACGGGTTCGATCTCATCAAAATACCTACCAAATCATGTTTGCACCTGAAAAAGCTTATTTGAAGCTCATTTCGTGCGTAGCTCCCGAACATGCATTTTTCTCGAGCAATATAAATTTTTTAGATCCAAAACTACGAGAAACTCCTTTATTATGATGTATCCAATGTAAAAGTTTCCATGAACATGTTCGATCTCATAAAAATACCTACCAAATCGTATTTGCACCTTGAAAAGATCATTTGAAGCTCATTTGGTGCGTAACTCCCGAACTTGCATTTTTCTCGAGCAATATAAATTTTTCAGATCCAAAACCACCTGAAACTCCTTTATTATGATGTATCAAATGTAAAAGTTTCCATGAATGGGTTCGATCTCATCAAAATACCTACCAAATCGTGTTTGCACCGTGAAAAGCTCATTTGAAGCTCATTTGGTGCATAGCTCCCGAACTTGCATTTTTCATGAGCAATATAAATTTTTTAGATCTAAAACCACCTGAAACTCCTTTATTATGATGTATCCAATGTAAAAGTTTGCAAGAACGGCTTCGATCTCATCAAAATACCTACCAAATCATGTTTGCATCCTGAAAAAGCTTATTTGAAGCTCATTTCGTGCGTAGCTCCAGAACTTGCATTTTTCTCGAGCAATATAAATTTTTTAGATCCAAAACTACGAGAAACTCCTTTATTATGATGTATCCAATGTAAAAGTTTCCATGAACATGTTCGATCTCATAAAAATACCTACCAAATCGTGTTTGCACCTTGAAAAGCTCATTTGAAGCTCATTTCGTGCGTAGCTCCTGAACTTGCATTTTTCTCGAGCAATATAAATTTTTTAGATCCAAAACCACCTGAAACTCCTTTATTATGATGTATCTAATGTAAAAGTTTTCATGAAGGGGTTCGATCTCATCAAAATACCTACCAAATCGTGTTTGCACCGTGAAAAGCTCATTTGAAGCTCATTTCGTGCGTAGCTCCCAAACTTGCATTTTTCTCGAGCAATATAAATTTTTTAGATCCAAAACTACGAGAAACTCCTTTATTATGATGTATCCAATGTAAAAGTTTGCAAGAACGGCTTCGATCTCATTAAAATCCCTACCAAATCGTGTTTGCACCTTGAAAAGATCATTTGAAGCTCATTGGGTGCGTAGCTCCCGAACTTGCATTTTTCTCAAGCAATATATATTTTTTAGATCAAAAACCACCTAGAAACTCCTTTATTATGATGTATCCAATGTAAAAGTTTCCATGAACGGGTTCGATCTCATCAAAATACCTACCAAATCGTGTTTGCACCGTGAAAAGCTCATTTGAAGCTCATTTGGTGCGTAGCTCCCGAACTTGCATTTTTCTTGAGCAATATAAATTTTTTAGATCCAAAACCACCTGAAGCTCCTTTATTATGATGTATCCAATGTAAAAGTTTCCAAGAACGGGTTCGATCTCATCAAAATACCTACCAAATCGTGTTTGCACCGTGAAAAGCTCATTTGAAGCTCATTTGGTGCGTAGCTCCCGAACTTGCATTTTTCTCGAGCAATATAAATTTTTTAGATCCAAAACTACGAGAAACTCCTTTATTATGATGTATCCAATGTAGAAGTTTGCAAGAACGGCTTCGATGTCATCAAAATCCCTACCAAATCGTGTTTGCACCTTGAAAAGATCATTTGAAGCTCATTTGGTGCGTAACTCCCGAACTTGCATTTTTCTCGAGCAATATAAATTTTTTAGATCCAAAACCACCTGAAACTCCTTTATTATGATGTATCCAATGTAAAAGTTTCCATAAATGGGTTCGATCTCATCAAAATACCTACCAAATCGTGTTTGCACCGTGAAAAGCTCATTTGAAGCTCATTTGGTGCATAGCTCCCGAACTTGCATTTTTCATGAGCAATATAAATTTTTTAGATCCAAAACCACCTGAAACTCCTTTATTATGATGTATCCAATGTAAAAGTTTGCAAGAACGGCTTCGATCTCATCAAAATACATACCAAATCATGTTTGCATCTGAAAAAGCTTGTTTGAAGCTCATTTCGTGCGTAGCTCCCGAACTTGCATTTTTCTCGAGCAATTATAAATTTTTTAGATCCAAAACCACCTGAAGCTCCTTTATTATGATGTATCCAATGTAAAAGTTTCCATGAACGGGTTCGATCTCATAAAAATACCTACCAAACTGTGTTTGCACCTTGAAATGCTCATTTGAAGCTCATTTCGTGCGTAGCTCCCGAACTTGCATTTTTCTCGAGCAATATAAATTTTTTAGATCCAAAACTACCAGAAACTCCTTTATTATGATGTATCCAATGTAAAAGTTTTCAAGAACGGCTTCGATCTCATCAAAATCCCTACCAAATCGTGTTTGCACATTGAAAAGCTCATTTGAGGCTCATTTCGTGCGCAGCTCCCGAACTTGCATTTTTCTCGAGCAATATAAATTTTTTAGATCCAAAACCACCTGAAACTCCTTTATTATGATGTATCCAATGTAAAAGTTTTCATGAAGGGGTTCGATCTCATCAAAATACCTACCAAATCGTGTTTGCACCGTGAAAAGCTCATTTGAAGCTCATTTCGTGCGTAGCTCCCAAACTTGCATTTTTCTCGAGCAATATAAATTTTTTAGATCCAAAACTACGAGAAACTCCTTTATTATGATGTATCCAATGTAAAAGTTTGCAAGAACGGCTTCGATCTCATTAAAATCCCTACCAAATCGTGTTTGCACCTTGAAAAGATCATTTGAAGCTCATTGGGTGCGTAGCTCCCGAACTTGCATTTTTCTCAAGCAATATATATTTTTTAGATCAAAAACCACCTGAAACTCCTTTATTATGATGTATCCAATGTAAAAGTTTCCATGAACGGGTTCGATCTCATCAAAATACCTACCAAATCGTGTTTGCACCGTGAAAAGCTCATTTGAAGCTCATTTGGTGCGTAGCTCCCGAACTTGCATTTTTCTTGAGCAATATAAATTTTTTAGATCCAAAACCACCTGAAGCTCCTTTATTATGATGTATCCAATGTAAAAGTTTCCAAGAACGGGTTCGATCTCATCAAAATACCTACCAAATCGTGTTTGCACCGTGAAAAGCTCATTTGAAGCTCATTTGGTGCGTAGCTCCCGAACTTGCATTTTTCTTGATCAATATAAATTTTTTAGATCCAAAACCACCTGAAGCTCATTTTTTATGATGTATCCAATGTAAAAATTTCATGAACGGGTTCGATCTCATCAAAATACCTACGAAATCGTGTTTGCACCTTGAAAAGCTCCTTTGAAGCTCATTTCGTGCGTAGCTCCCGAACTTGCATTTTTCTCGAGATCCAAAACCACCTGAAGCTCATTTATTATGATGTATCCAATGTAAAAGTTTCATTAACGGGTTCGATCTCATCAAAATCCCTACGAAATCGTGTTTGCACATTGAAAAGCTCCTTTGAAGCTCATTTCGTGCGTATCTCCGAAACTTGCATTTTTCTCGAGCAATATAAATTTTTTAGATCCAAAACCACCACACACTCCTTTATTTTGATGTATCCAATGTAAAAGTTTCAAAGAACGGCTTCGTTCTCATCAAAATACCTACCAAATCGTGTATGCACCGTGAAAAGCTCATTTGAAGCTCATTTTGTGCGTAGCTCCCGAACTTGCATTTTTCTGGAGCAATATAAATTTTTTAGATCCAAAACAACCTGAAGCTCATTTTTTATGATGTATCCAATGTAAAAGTTTCATGAACGGGTTCGATCTCATCAAAATACCTACGAAATCGTGTTTGCACCTTGAAAAGCTCCTTTGAAGCTCATTTCGTGCGTAGCTCCCGAACTTGCATTTTTCTCGAGATCCAAAACTACCTGAAGCTCATTTATTATGATGTATCCAATGTAAAAGTTTCATGAACGGGTTCGATCTCATCAAAATACCTACCAAATCATGTTTGCACCTGAAAAAGCTTATTTGAAGCTCATTTCGTGCGTAGCTCCCGAACTTGCATTTTTCTCGAGCAATATAAATTTTTTAGATCCAAAACTACGAGAAACTCCTTTATTATGATGTATCCAATGTAAAAGTTTCCATGAACATGTTCGATCTCATAAAAATACCTACCAAATCGTGTTTGCACCTTGAAAAGCTCATTTGAAGCTCATTTCGTGCGTAGCTCCTGAACTTGCATTTTTCTCGAGCAATATAAATTTTTTAGATCCAAAACCACCTGAAACTCCTTTATTATGATGTATCTAATGTAAAAGTTTTCATGAAGGGGTTCGATCTCATCAAAATACCTACCAAATCGTGTTTGCACCGTGAAAAGCTCATTTGAAGCTCATTTCGTGGGTAGCTCCAGACTTGCATTTTTCTCGAGCAATATAAATTTTTTAGATCCAAAACTACGAGAAACTCCTTTATTATGATGTATCCAATGTAAAAGTTTGCAATGAACGGCTTCGATCTCATTCAAAATCCCTACCAAATCGTGTTTGCACCTTGAAAAGATCATTTGAAGCTCATTGGGTGCGTAGCTCCCGAACTTGCATTTTTCATGAGCAATATAAATTTTTTAGATCCAAAACCACCCTGAAACTCCTTTATTATGATGTATCCAATGTAAAAGTTTGCAAGAACGGCTTCGATCTCATCAAAATACCTACCAAATCATGTTTGCATCTGAAAAAGCTTATTTGAAGCTCATTTCGTGCGTAGCTCCCGAACTTGCATTTTTCTCGAGCAATATAAATTTTTTAGATCCAAAACCACCTGAAGCTCCTTTATTATGATGTATCCAATGTAAAAGTTTCCATGAACGGGTTCGATCTCATAAAAATACCTACCAAACTGTGTTTGCACCTTGAAATGCTCATTTGAAGCTCATTTCGTGCGTAGCTCCCGAACTTGCATTTTTCTCGAGCAATATAAATTTTTTAGATCCAAAACTACCAGAAACTCCTTTATTATGATGTATCCAATGTAAAAGTTTTCAAGAACGGCTTCGATCTCATCAAAATCCCTACCAAATCGTGTTTGCACATTGAAAAGCTCATTTGAGGCTCATTTCGTGCGCAGCTCCCGAACTTGCATTTTTCTCGAGCAATATAAATTTTTTAGATCCAAAACCACCTGAAACTCCTTTATTATGATGTATCCAATGTAAAAGTTTTCATGAAGGGGTTCGATCTCATCAAAATACCTACCAAATCGTGTTTGCACCGTGAAAAGCTCATTTGAAGCTCATTTCGTGCGTAGCTCCCAAACTTGCATTTTTCTCGAGCAATAAAAATTTTTTTGATCCAAAACTACGAGAAACTCCTTTATTATGATGTATCCAATGTAAAAGTTTGCAAGAACGGCTTCGATCTCATTAAAATCCCTACCAAATCGTGTTTGCACCTTGAAAAGATCATTTGAAGCTCATTGGGTGCGTAGCTCCCGAACTTGCATTTTTCTCAAGCAATATAAATTTTTTAGATCAAAAACCACCTGAAACTCCTTTATTATGATGTATCCAATGTAAAAGTTTCCATGAACGGGTTCGATCTCATCAAAATACCTACCAAATCGTGTTTGCACGGTGAAAAGCTCATTTGAAGCTCATTTCGTGCGTAGCTCCCAAACTTGCATTTTTCTCGAGCAATATAAATTTTTTAGATCCAAAACCACCTGAAGCTCCTTTATTATGATGTATCCAATGTAAAAGTTTCCAAGAACGGGTTCGATCTCATCAAAATACCTACCAAATCGTGTTTGCACCGTGAAAAGCTCATTTGAAGCTCATTTGGTGCGTAGCTCCCGAACTTGCATTTTTCTTGATCAATATAAATTTTTTAGATCCAAAACCACCTGAAGCCCATTTTTTATGATGTATCCAATGTAAAAATTTCATGAACGGGTTCGATCTCATCAAAATACCTACGAAATCGTGTTTGCACCTTGAAAAGCTCCTTTGAAGCTCATTTCGTGCGTAGCTCCCGAACTTGCATTTTTCTCGAGATCCAAAACCACCTGAAGCTCATTTATTATGATGTATCCAATGTAAAAGTTTCATTAACGGGTTCGATCTCATCAAAATACCTACGAAATCGTGTTTGCACATTGAAAAGCTCCTTTGAAGCTCATTTCGTGCGTATCTCCGAAACTTGCATTTTTCTCGAGCAATATAAATTTTTTAGATCCAAAACCACCACACACTCCTTTATTTTGATGTATCCAATGTAAAAGTTTCAAAGAACGGCTTCGTTCTCATCAAAATACCTACCAAATCGTGTATGCACCGTGAAAAGCTCATTTGAAGCTCATTTTGTGCGTAGCTCCCGAACTTGCATTTTTCTCGAGCAATATAAATTTTTTAGATCCAAAACTACGAGAAACTCCTTTATTATGATGTATCCAATGTAAAAGTTTCCATGAACATGTTCGATCTCATAAAAATACCTACCAAATCGTGTTTGCACCTTGAAAAGCTCATTTGAAGCTCATTTCGTGCGTAGCTCCTGAACTTGCATTTTTCTCGAGCAATATAAATTTTTTAGATCCAAAACCACCTGAAACTCCTTTATTATGATGTATCTAATGTAAAAGTTTTCATGAAGGGGTTCGATCTCATCAAAATACCTACCAAATCGTGTTTGCACCGTGAAAAGCTCATTTGAAGCTCATTTTGTGGGTAGCTCCAGACTTGCATTTTTCTCGAGCAATATAAATTTTTTAGATCCAAAACTACGAGAAACTCCTTTATTATGATGTATCCAATGTAGAAGTTTGCAAGAACGGCTTCGATGTCATCAAAATCCCTACCAAATCGTGTTTGCACCTTGAAAAGATCATTTGAAGCTCATTTGGTGCGTAACTCCCGAACTTGCATTTTTCTCGAGCAATATAAATTTTTTAGATCCAAAACCACCTGAAACTCCTTTATTATGATGTATCCAATGTAAAAGTTTCCATGAATGGGTTCGATCTCATCAAAATACCTACCAAATCGTGTTTGCACCGTGAAAAGCTCATTTGAAGCTCATTTGGTGCATAGCTCCCGAACTTGCATTTTTCATGAGCAATATAAATTTTTTAGATCCAAAACCACCTGAAACTCCTTTATTATGATGTATCCAATGTAAAAGTTTGCAAGAACGGCTTCGATCTCATCAAAATACCTACCAAATCATGTTTGCATCTGAAAAAGCTTATTTGAAGCTCATTTCGTGCGTAGCTCCCGAACTTGCATTTTTCTCGAGCAATATAAATTTTTTAGATCCAAAACCACCTGAAGCTCCTTTATTATGATGTATCCAATGTAAAAGTTTCCATGAACGGGTTCGATCTCATAAAAATACCTACCAAACTGTGTTTGCACCTTGAAATGCTCATTTGAAGCTCATTTCGTGCGTAGCTCCCGAACTTGCATTTTTCTCGAGCAATATAAATTTTTTAGATCCAAAACTACCAGAAACTCCTTTATTATGATGTATCCAATGTAAAAGTTTTCAAGAACGGCTTCGATCTCATCAAAATCCCTACCAAATCGTGTTTGCACATTGAAAAGCTCATTTGAGGCTCATTTCGTGCGCAGCTCCCGAACTTGCATTTTTCTCGAGCAATATAAATTTTTTAGATCCAAAACCACCTGAAACTCCTTTATTATGATGTATCCAATGTAAAAGTTTTCATGAAGGGGTTCGATCTCATCAAAATACCTACCAAATCGTGTTTGCACCGTGAAAAGCTCATTTGAAGCTCATTTCGTGCGTAGCTCCCAAACTTGCATTTTTCTCGAGCAATATAAATTTTTTAGATCCAAAACTACGAGAAACTCCTTTATTATGATGTATCCAATGTAAAAGTTTGCAAGAACGGCTTCGATCTCATTAAAATCCCTACCAAAACGTGTTTGCACCTTGAAAAGATCATTTGAAGCTCATTGGGTGCGTAGCTCCCGAACTTGCATTTTTCTCAAGCAATATATATTTTTTAGATCAAAAACCACCTGAAACTCCTTTATTATGATGTATCCAATGTAAAAGTTTCCATGAACGGGTTCGATCTCATCAAAATACCTACCAAATCGTGTTTGCACCGTGAAAAGCTCATTTGAAGCTCATTTGGTGCGTAGCTCCCGAACTTGCATTTTTCTTGAGCAATATAAATTTTTTAGATCCAAAACCACCTGAAGCTCCTTTATTATGATGTATCCAATGTAAAAGTTTCCAAGAACGGGTTCGATCTCATCAAAATACCTACCAAATCGTGTTTGCACCGTGAAAAGCTCATTTGAAGCTCATTTGGTGCGTAGCTCCCGAACTTGCATTTTTCTTGATCAATATAAATTTTTTAGATCCAAAACCACCTGAAGCTCATTTTTTATGATGTATCCAATGTAAAAATTTCATGAACGGGTTCGATCTCATCAAAATACCTACGAAATCGTGTTTGCACCTTGAAAAGCTCCTTTGAAGCTCATTTCGTGCGTAGCTCCCGAACTTGCAATTTTCTCGAGATCCAAAACCACCTGAAGCTCATTTATTATGATGTATCCAATGTAAAAGTTTCATTAACGGGTTCGATCTCATCAAAATCCCTACGAAATCGTGTTTGCACATTGAAAAGCTCCTTTGAAGCTCATTTCGTGCGTATCTCCGAAACTTGCATTTTTCTCGAGCAATATAAATTTTTTAGATCCAAAACCACCACACACTCCTTTATTTTGATGTATCCAATGTAAAAGTTTCAAAGAACGGCTTCGTTCTCATCAAAATACCTACCAAATCGTGTATGCACCGTGAAAAGCTCATTTGAAGCTCATTTTGTGCGTAGCTCCCGAACTTGCATTTTTCTGGAGCAATATAAATTTTTTAGATCCAAAACAACCTGAAGCTCATTTTTTATGATGTATCCAATGTAAAAGTTTCATGAACGGGTTCGATCTCATCAAAATACCTACGAAATCGTGTTTGCACCTTGAAAAGCTCCTTTGAAGCTCATTTCGTGCGTAGCTCCCGAACTTGCATTTTTCTCGAGATCCAAAACTACCTGAAGCTCATTTATTATGATGTATCCAATGTAAAAGTTTCATGAACGGGTTCGATCTCATCAAAATACCTACCAAATCATGTTTGCACCTGAAAAAGCTTATTTGAAGCTCATTTCGTGCGTAGCTCCCGAACTTGCATTTTTCTCGAGCAATATAAATTTTTTAGATCCAAAACTACGAGAAACTCCTTTATTATGATGTATCCAATGTAAAAGTTTCCATGAACATGTTCGATCTCATAAAAATACCTACCAAATCGTGTTTGCACCTTGAAAAGCTCATTTGAAGCTCATTTCGTGCGTAGCTCCTGAACTTGCATTTTTCTCGAGCAATATAAATTTTTTAGATCCAAAACCACCTGAAACTCCTTTATTATGATGTATCTAATGTAAAAGTTTTCATGAAGGGGTTCGATCTCATCAAAATACCTACCAAATCGTGTTTGCACCGTGAAAAGCTCATTTGAAGCTCATTTCGTGGGTAGCTCCAGACTTGCATTTTTCTCGAGCAATATAAATTTTTTAGATCCAAAACTACGAGAAACTCCTTTATTATGATGTATCCAATGTAGAAGTTTGCAAGAACGGCTTCGATGTCATCAAAATCCCTACCAAATCGTGTTTGCACCTTGAAAAGATCATTTGAAGCTCATTTGGTGCGTAACTCCCGAACTTGCATTTTTCTCGAGCAATATAAATTTTTTAGATCCAAAACCACCTGAAACTCCTTTATTATGATGTATCCAATGTAAAAGTTTCCATGAATGGGTTCGATCTCATCAAAATACCTACCAAATCGTTTTTGCACCGTGAAAAGCTCATTTGAAGCTCATTTGGTGCATAGCTCCCGAACTTGCATTTTTCATGAGCAATATAAATTTTTTAGATCCAAAACCACCTGAAACTCCTTTATTATGATGTATCCAATGTAAAAGTTTGCAAGAACGGCTTCGATCTCATCAAAATACCTACCAAATCATGTTTGCATCTGAAAAAGCTTATTTGAAGCTCATTTCGTGCGTAGCTCCCGAACTTGCATTTTTCTCGAGCAATATAAATTTTTTAGATCCAAAACCACCTGAAGCTCCTTTATTATGATGTATCCAATGTAAAAGTTTCCATGAACGGGTTCGATCTCATAAAAATACCTACCAAACTGTGTTTGCACCTTGAAATGCTCATTTGAAGCTCATTTCGTGCGTAGCTCCCGAACTTGCATTTTTCTCGAGCAATATAAATTTTTTAGATCCAAAACTACCAGAAACTCCTTTATTATGATGTATCCAATGTAAAAGTTTTCAAGAACGGCTTCGATCTCATCAAAATCCCTACCAAATCGTGTTTGCACATTGAAAAGCTCATTTGAGGCTCATTTCGTGCGCAGCTCCCGAACTTGCATTTTTCTCGAGCAATATAAATTTTTTAGATCCAAAACCACCTGAAACTCCTTTATTATGATGTATCCAATGTAAAAGTTTTCATGAAGGGGTTCGATCTCATCAAAATACCTACCAAATCGTGTTTGCACCGTGAAAAGCTCATTTGAAGCTCATTTCGTGCGTAGCTCCCAAACTTGCATTTTTCTCGAGCAATATAAATTTTTTAGATCCAAAACTACGAGAAACTCCTTTATTATGATGTATCCAATGTAAAAGTTTGCAAGAACGGCTTCGATCTCATTAAAATCCCTACCAAATCGTGTTTGCACCTTGAAAAGATCATTTGAAGCTCATTTGGTGCGTAGCTCCCGAACTTGCATTTTTCTCAAGCAATATAAATTTTTTAGATCAAAAACCACCTGAAACTCCTTTATTATGATGTATCCAATGTAAAAGTTTCCATGAACGGGTTCGATCTCATCAAAATACCTACCAAATCGTGTTTGCACCGTGTAAAAGCTCATTTGAAGCTCATTTGGTGCGTAGCTCCCGAACTTGCATTTTTCTCGAGCAATATAAATTTTTTAGATCCAAAACCACCTGAAGCTCCTTTATTATGATGTATCCAATGTAAAAGTTTCCAAGAACGGGTTCGATCTCATCAAAATACCTACAAATCGTGTTTGCACCGTGAAAAGCTCATTGAAGCTCATTTGGTGCATAGCTCCCGAACTTGCATTTTTCTTGATCAATATAAATTTTTTAGATCCAAAACCACCTGAAGCTCATTTTTTATGATGTATCCAATGTCAAAAATTTCATGAACGGGTTCGATCTCATCAAAATACCTACGAACTCGTGTTTGCACCTTGAAAAGCTCCTTTGAAGCTCATTTCGTGCGTAGCTCCCGAACTTGCATTTTTCTCGAGATCCAAAACCACCTGAAGCTCATTTATTATGATGTATCCAATGTAAAAGTTTCATTAACGGGTTCGATCTCATCAAAATACCTACGAAATCGTGTTTGCACATTGAAAAGCTCCTTTGAAGCTCATTTCGTGCGTATCTCCGAAACTTGCATTTTTCTCGAGCAATATAAATTTTTTAGATCCAAAACCACCACACACTCCTTTATTTTGATGTATCCAATGTAAAAGTTTCAAAGAACGGCTTCGATCTCATCAAAATACCTACCAAATCGTGTATGCACCGTGAAAAGCTCATTTGAAGCTCATTTTGTGCGTAGCTCCCGAACTTGCATTTTTCTGGAGCAATATAAATTTTTTAGATCCAAAACAACCTGAAGCTAATTTTTTATGATGTATCCAATGTAAAAGTTTCATGAACGGGTTCGATCTCATCAAAATACCTACGAAATCGTGTTTGCACCTTGAAAAGCTCCTTTGAAGCTCATTTCGTGCGTAGCTCCCGAACTTGCATTTTTCTCGAGATCCAAAACTACCTGAAGCTCATTTATTATGATGTATCCAATGTAAAAGTTTCATGAACGGGTTCGATCTCATCAAAATACCTACCAAATCATGTTTGCACCTGAAAAAGCTTATTTGAAGCTCATTTCGTGCGTAGCTCCCGAACTTGCATTTTTCTCGAGCAATATAAATTTTTTAGATCCAAAACTACGAGAAACTCCTTTATTATGATGTATCCAATGTAAAAGTTTCCATGAACATGTTCGATCTCATAAAAATACCTACCAAATCGTGTTTGCACCTTGAAAAGCTCATTTGAAGCTCATTTCGTGCGTAGCTCCTGAACTTGCATTTTTCTCGAGCAATATAAATTTTTTAGATCCAAAACCACCTGAAACTCCTTTATTATGATGTATCTAATGTAAAAGTTTTCATGAAGGGGTTCGATCTCATCAAAATACCTACCAAATCGTGTTTGCACCGTGAAAGCTCATTTGAAGCTCATTTCGTGGGTAGCTCCAGACTTGCATTTTTCTCGAGCAATATAAATTTTTTAGATCCAAAACTATGAGAAACTCCTTTATTATGATGTATCCAATGTAGAAGTTTGCAAGAACGGCTTCGATGTCATCAAAATCCCTACCAAATCGTGTTTGCACCTTGAAAAGATCATTTGAAGCTCATTTGGTGCGTAACTCCCGAACTTGCATTTTTCTCGAGCAATATAAATTTTTTAGATCCAAAACCACCTGAAACTCCTTTATTATGATGTATCCAATGTAAAAGTTTCCATGAATGGGTTCGATCTCATCAAAATACCTACCAAATCGTGTTTGCACCGTGAAAAGCTCATTTGAAGCTCATTTGGTGCATAGCTCCCGAACTTGCATTTTTCTTGATCAATATAAATTTTTTAGATCCAAAACCACCTGAAGCTCATTTTTTATGATGTATCCAATGTAAAAATTTCATGAACGGGTTCGATCTCATCAAAATACCTACGAAATCGTGTTTGCACCTTGAAAAGCTCCTTTGAAGCTCATTTCGTGCGTAGCTCTCGAAATTGCATTTTTCTCGAGATCTAAAACCACCTGAAGCTCATTTATTATGATGTATCCAATGTAAAAGTTTGCAAGAACGGCTTCGATCTCATCAAAATACCTACAAATCGTGTTTGCACCGTGAAAAGCTCATTTGGTGCATAGCTCCCGAACTTGCATTTTTCTTGATCAATATAAATTTTTTAGATCCAAAACCACCTGAAGCTCATTTTTTATGATGTATCCAATGTAAAAATTTCATGAACGGGTTCGATCTCATCAAAATACCTACGAAATCGTGTTTGCACCTTGAAAAGCTCCTTTGAAGCTCATTTCGTGCGTAGCTCCCGAACTTGCATTTTTCTCGAGATCCAAAACCACCTGAAGCTCATTTATTATGATGTATCCAATGTAAAAGTTTCATTAACGGGTTCGATCTCATCAAAATACCTACGAAATCGTGTTTGCACATTGAAATGCTCCTTTGAAGCTCATTTCGTGCGTATCTCCGAAACTTGCATTTTTCTCGAGCAATATAAATTTTTTAGATCCAAAACCACCACACACTCCTTTATTTTGATGTATCCAATGTAAAAGTTTCAAAGAACGGCTTCGTTCTCATCAAAATACCTACCAAATCGTGTATGCACCGTGAAAAGCTCATTTGAAGCTCATTTTGTGCGTAGCTCCCGAACTTGCATTTTTCTGGAGCAATATAAATTTTTTAGATCCAAAACAACCTGAAGCTCATTTTTTATGATGTATCCAATGTAAAAGTTTCATGAACGGGTTCGATCTCATCAAAATACCTACGAAATCGTGTTTGCACCTTGAAAAGCTCCTTTGAAGCTCATTTCGTGCGTAGCTCCCGAACTTGCATTTTTCTCGAGATCCAAAACTACCTGAAGCTCATTTATTATGATGTATCCAATGTAAAAGTTTCATGAACGGGTTCGATCTCATCAAAATACCTACCAAATCATGTTTGCACCTGAAAAAGTTATTTGAAGCTCATTTCGTGCGTAGCTCCCGAACTTGCATTTTTCTCGAGCAATATAAATTTTTTAGATCCAAAACTACGAGAAACTCCTTTATTATGATGTATCCAATGTAAAAGTTTCCATGAACATGTTCGATCTCATAAAAATACCTACCAAATCGTGTTTGCACCTTGAAAAGCTCATTTGAAGCTCATTTCGTGCGTAGCTCCTGAACTTGCATTTTTCTCGAGCAATATAAATTTTTTAGATCCAAAACCACCTGAAACTCCTTTATTATGATGTATCTAATGTAAAAGTTTTCATGAAGGGGTTCGATCTCATCAAAATACCTACCAAATCGTGTTTGCACCGTGAAAGCTCATTTGAAGCTCATTTCGTGGGTAGCTCCAGACTTGCATTTTTCTCGAGCAATATAAATTTTTTAGATCCAAAACTATGAGAAACTCCTTTATTATGATGTATCCAATGTAGAAGTTTGCAAGAACGGCTTCGATGTCATCAAAATCCCTACCAAATCGTGTTTGCACCTTGAAAAGATCATTTGAAGCTCATTTGGTGCGTAACTCCCGAACTTGCATTTTTCTCGAGCAATATAAATTTTTTAGATCCAAAACCACCTGAAACTCCTTTATTATGATGTATCCAATGTAAAAGTTTCCATGAATGGGTTCGATCTCATCAAAATACCTACCAAATCGTGTTTGCACCGTGAAAAGCTCATTTGAAGCTCATTTGGTGCATAGCTCCCGAACTTGCATTTTTCATGAGCAATATAAATTTTTTAGATCCAAAACCACCTGAAACTCCTTTATTATGATGTATCCAATGTAAAAGTTTGCAAGAACGGCTTCGATCTCATCAAAATACCTACCAAATCATGTTTGCATCTGAAAAAGCTTATTTGAAGCTCATTTCGTGCGTAGCTCCCGAACTTGCATTTTTCTCGAGCAATATAAATTTTTTAGATCCAAAACCACCTGAAACTCCTTTATTATGATGTATCCAATGTAAAAGTTTCCATGAACGGGTTCGATCTCATCAAAATACCTACCAAATCGTGTTTGCACCGTGAAAAGCTCATTTGAAGCTCATTTGGTGCGTAGCTCCCGAACTTGCATTTTTCTTGAGCAATATAAATTTTTTAGATCCAAAACCACCTGAAGCTCCTTTATTATGATGTATCCAATGTAAAAGTTTCCAAGAACGGGTTCGATCTCATCAAAATACCTACCAAATCGTGTTTGCACCGTGAAAAGCTCATTTGAAGCTCATTTGGTGCGTAGCTCCCGAACTTGCATTTTTCTTGATCAATATAAATTTTTTAGATCCAAAACAACCTGAAGCTCATTTTTTATGATGTATCCAATGTAAAAATTTCATGAACGGGTTCGATCTCATCAAAATACCTACGAAATCGTGTTTGCACCTTGAAAAGCTCCTTTGAAGCTCATTTCGTGCGTAGCTCTCGAAATTGCATTTTTCTCGAGATCCAAAACCACCTGAAGCTCATTTATTATGATGTATCCAATGTAAAAGTTTCATGAACGGGTTCAATCTCATCAAAATACCTACGAAATCGTGTTTGCACCTTGAAAAGCTCCTTTGAAGCTTATTTCGTGCGTAGCTCCCGAACTTGCATTTTTCTCGAGATCCGAAACCAGCTGAAACTCCTATATTATGATGTATCCAATGTAAAAGTTTCCATGAACGGGTTCGATCTCATCAAAATACCTACCAAATCGTGTTTGCACCGTGTAAAAGTTTTCAAGAACGGCTTCGATCTCATCAAAATCCCTACCAAATCGTGTTTGCACATTGAAAAGCTCATTTGAAGCTCATTTCGTGCGTAGCTCCTGAACTTGCATTTTTCTCGAGCAATATAAATTTTTTAGATCCAAAACCACCTGAAACTCCTTTATTATGATGTATCTAATGTAAAAGTTTTCATGAACGGGTTCGATCTCATCAAAATACCTACCAAATCGTGTTTGCACCGTGAAAAGCTCATTTGAAGCTCATTTCGTGGGTAGCTCCCAAACTTGCATTTTTCTCGAGCAATATAAATTTTTTAGATCCAAAACTACGAGAAACTCCTTTATTATGATGTATCCAATGTAGAAGTTTGCAAGAACGGCTTCGATGTCATCAAAATCCCTACCAAATCGTGTTTGCACCTTGAAAAGATCATTTGAAGCTCATTTGGTGCGTAACTCCCGAACTTGCATTTTTCTCGAGCAATATAAATTTTTTAGATCCAAAACCACCTGAAACTCCTTTATTATGATGTATCCAATGTAAAAGTTTCCATGAATGGGTTCGATCTCATCAAAATACCTACCAAATCGTGTTTGCACCGTGAAAAGCTCATTTGCAGCTCATTTGGTGCATAGCTCCCGAACTTGCATTTTTCTTGAGCAATATAAATTTTTTAGATCCAAAACCACCTGAAACTCCTTTATTATGATGTATCCAATGTAAAAGTTTGCAAGAACGGCTTCGATCTCATCAAAATACCTACCAAATCATGTTTGCATCTGAAAAAGCTTATTTGAAGCTCATTTCGTGCGTAGCTCCCGAACTTGCATTTTTCTCAAGCAATATAAATTTTTTAGATCCAAAACCACCTGAAACTCCTTTATTATGATGTATCCAATGTAAAAGTTTCCATGAACGGGTTCGATCTCATAAAAATACCTACCAAATCGTGTTTGCACCTTGAAATGCTCATTTGAAGCTCATTTCGTGCGTAGCTCCCAAACTTGCATTTTTTTCGAGCAATATAAAATTTTAGATCCAAGACTACCAGAAACTCCTTTATTATGATGTATCCAATGTAAAAGTTTTCAAGAACGGCTTCGATCTCATCAAAATACCTACCAAATCGTGTTTGCACCGTGAAAAGCTCATTTGAAGCTCATTTGGTGCATAGCTCCCGAACTTGCATTTTTCATGAGCAATATAAATTTTTTAGATCCAAAACCACCTGAAACTCCTTTATTATGATGTATCCAATGTAAAAGTTTGCAAGAACGGCTTCGATCTCATCAAAATACCTACCAAATCATGTTTGCATCTGAAAAAGCTTATTTGAAGCTCATTTCGTGCGTAGCTCCCGAACTTGCATTTTTCTCGAGCAATATAAATTTTTTAGATCCAAAACCACCTGAAGCTCCTTTATTATGATGTATCCAATGTAAAAGTTTCCATTAACGGGTTCGATCTCATAAAAATACCTACCAAACTGTGTTAGCACCTTGAAATGCTCATTTGAAGCTCATTTCGTGCGTAGCTCCCGAACTTGCATTTTTCTCGAGCAATATAAATTTTTTAGATCCAAAACTACCAGAAACTCCTTTATTATGATGTATCCAATGTAAAAGTTTTCAAGAACGGCTTCGATCTCATCAAAATCCCTACCAAATCGTGTTTGCACATTGAAAAGCTCATTTGAGGCTCATTTCGTGCGCAGCTCCCGAACTTGCATTTTTCTCGAGCAATATAAATTTTTTAGATCCAAAACCACCTGAAACTCCTTTATTATGATGTATCCAATGTAAAAGTTTTCATGAAGGGGTTCGATCTCATCAAAATACCTACCAAATCGTGTTTGCACCGTGAAAAGCTCATTTGAAGCTCATTTCGTGCGTAGCTCCCAAACTTGCATTTTTCTCGAGCAATATAAATTTTTTAGATCCAAAACTACGAGAAACTCCTTTATTATGATGTATCCAATGTAAAAGTTTGCAAGAACGGCTTCGATCTCATCAAAATCCCTACCAAATCGTGTTTGGACCTTGAAAAGATCATTTGAAGCTCATTTGGTGCGTAGCTCCCGAACTTGCATTTTTCTCAAGCAATATAAATTTTTTAGATCCAAAACCACCTGAAACTCCTTTATTATGATGTATCCAATGTAAAAGTTTCCATGAATGGGTTCGATCTCATCAAAATACCTATCAAATCGTGTTTGCACCGTGAAAAGCTTATTTGAAGCTCATTTGGTGCGTAGCTCCCGAACTTGCATTTTTCTCGAGCAATATAAATTTTTTAGATCCAAAACCACCTGAAGCTCTTTTATTATGATGTATCCAATGTAAAATTTTCTAGGAACGGGTTCGATCTCATCAAAATACCTATCAAATCGTGTTTGCACGGTGAAAAGCTCATTTGAAGCTCATTTCGTGCGTAGCTCCCAAACTTGCATTTTTCTCGAGCAATATAAATTTTTTAGATCCAAAACTACGAGAAACTCCTTTATTATGATGTATCCAATGTAAAAGTTTGCAAGAACGGCTTCGATCTCATAAAAATCCCTACCATATCGTGTTTGCACCTTGAACAGATCATTTGAAGCTTATTTCGTGCGTAGCTCCCGAACTTGCATTTTTCTCGAGCAATATAAATTTTTTAGATCCAAAACTACTAGAAACTCCTTTATTATGATGTATCCAATGTAAAAGTTTTCATGAACGGGTTCAATCTCATCAAAATACCTACCAAATCGTGTTTGCACCGTGAAAAGCTCATTTGAAGCTCATTTCGTGCGTAGCTCCCGAACTTGCATTTTTCTCGAGCAATATAAATTTTTTAGATCCAAAACTACGAGAAACTCCTTTATTATGATGTATCCAATGTAAAAGTTTCCAAGAACGGGTTCGATCTCATCAAAATACCTACCAAATCGTGTTTGCACCGTGAAAAGCTCATTTGAAGCTCATTTGGTGCGTAGCTCCCGAACTTACATTTTTCTTGATCAATATAAATTTTTTAGATCCAAAACCACCTGAAGCTCATTTTTTATGATGTATCCAATGTAAAAGTTTCATGAACGGGTTCGATCTCATCAAAATACCTACGAAATCGTGTTTGCACCTTGAAAAGCTCCTTTGAAGCTCATTTCGTGCGTAGCTCTCGAACTTGCATTTTTCTCGAGATCCAAAACCACCTGAAGCTCATTTATTATGATGTATCCAATGTAAAAGTTTCATGAACGGGTTCAATCTCATCAAAATACCTACGAAATCGTGTTTGCACCTTGAAAAGCTCATTTGAAGCTCATTTCGTGCGTAGCTCCCGAACTTGCATTTTTCTCGAGCAATATAAATTTTTTAGATCCAAAACCACCACACACTCCTTTATTTTGATGTATCCAATGTAAAAGTTTCAAAGAACGGCTTCGTTCTCATCAAAATACCTTCCAAATCGTGTTTGCACCGTGAAAAGCTCATTTGAAGCTTATTTCGTGCGTAGCTCCCGAACTTGCATTTTTCTCGAGTAATATAAATTATTTAGATCGAAAACCACCAGAAACTCTTTTGTTATGATGTATCCAATGTGAAAGTTTCCAAGAACGGCTTCGATCTCATCAAAATATCTACCAAATCGTTTTTGCACCTTGAAAATCTCCTTTGAAGCTCATTTCGTGCGTAGCTCCCGAACTTGCATTTTTCTCGAGATCCGAAACCACCTGAAACTCCTATATTATGATGTATCCAATGTAAAAGTTTCCATGAACGGGTTCGATCTCATCAAAATACCTACCAAATCGTGTTTGCACCGTGAAAAGCTCATTTGAAGCTCATTTCGTGCGTAGCTCCCGAACATGCATTTTTCTCGAGCAATATAAATTTTTTAGATCCAAAACCACCACACACTCCTTTATTTTGATGTATCCAATGTAAAAGTTTCAAAGAACGGCTTCGTTCTCATCAAAATACCTTCCAAATCGTGTTTGCACCCTGAAAAGCTCATTTGAAGCTTATTTCGTGCGTAGCTTCCGAACTTGCATTTTTCTCGAGTAATATAAATTATTTAGATCGAAAACCACAAGAAACTCTTTTGTTATGATGTATCCAATGTAAAAGTTTCCAAGAACGGCTTCGATCTCATCAAAATATCTACCAAATCGTGTTTGCACCTTGAAAATCTCCTTTGAAGCTCATTTCGTGCGTAGCTCCCGAACTTGCATTTTTCTCGAGATCCAAAACCACCTGAAACTCCTTTATTATGTTGTATCCAATGTAAAAGTTTCCAAGAACGGCTTGGATCTCATCAAAATGCCTACCAAATCATGTTTGCACCTGAAAAAGCTGATTTGAAGCTCATTTCGTGCGTAGCTCCCGAACTTGCATTTTTCTCGAGCAATATAAATTTTTTAGATCCAAAACTACGAGAAACTCCTTTATTATGATGTATCCAATGTAAAAGTTTCCATGAACGGGTTCGATCTCATAAAAATACCTACCAAATCGTGTTTGTACCTTGAAAAGCTCCTTTGAAGCTCATTTCGTGCGTAGCTCCCGGACTTGCATTTTTCTCGAACAATATAAATTTTTTAGATCCAAAACTACCAGAAACTCCTTTATTATGATGTATCCAATGTAAAAGTTTTCAAGAACGGCTTCGATCTCATCAAAATCCCTACCAAATCGTGTTTGCACATTGAAAAGCTCAGTTGAAGCTCATTTCGTGCGTAGCTCCGGAACTTGCATTTTTCTCGAACAATATAAATTTTTTAGATCCAAAACTACGAGAAACTCCTTGATTATGATGTATCCAATGTAAAAGTTTGCAAGAACGGCTTCGATCTCATAAAAATCCCTACCAAATCGTGTTTGCACCTTGAAAAGATCATTTGAAGCTTATTTCGTGCGTAGCTCCCGAACTTGCATTTTTCTCGAGCAATATAAATTTTTTAGATCCAAAACCACCTGAAACTCCTTTATTATGATGTATCCAATGTAAAAGTTTCCATGAATGGGTTCGATCTCATCAAAATACCTACAAAATCGTGTTTGCACCGTGAAAAGCTCATTTGAAGCTCATTTGGTGCATAGCTCCCGAACTTGCATTTTTCTTGAACAATATAAATTTTTTAGATCCAAAACCACCTGAAACTCCTTTATTATGATGTATCCAATGTAAAAGTTTGCAAGAACGGCTTCGATCTCATCAAAATACCTACCAAATCATGTTTGCATCTGAAAAAGCTTATTTGAAGCTCATTTCGTGCGTAGCTCCCGAACTTGCATTTTTCTCGAGCAATATAAATTTTTTAGATCCAAAACCACCTGAAGCTCCTTTATTATGATTTATCCAATGTAAAAGTTTCCATGAACGGGTTCGATCTCATAAAAATACCTACCAAATCGTGTTTGCACCTTGAAATGCTCATTTGAAGCTCATTTCGTGCGTAGCTCCCGAACTTGCATTTTTCTCGAGCAATATAAATTTTTTAGATCCAAAACTACCAGAAACTCCTTTATTATGATGTATCCAATGTAAAAGTTTTCAAGAACGGCTTCGATCCCAGCAAAATCCCTACCAAATCGTGTTTGCACATTGAAAAGCTCATTTGAGGCTCATTTCGTGCGCAGCTCCCGAACTTGCATTTTTCTCGAGCAATATAAATTTTTTAGATCCAAAACCACCTGAAACTCCTTTATTATGATGTATCCAATGTAAAAGTTTTCATGAAGGGGTTCGATCTCATCAAAATACCTACCAAATCGTGTTTGCACCGTGAAAAGCTCATTTGAAGCTCATTTCGTGCGTAGCTCCCAAACTTGCATTTTTCTCGAGTAATATAAATTTTTTAGATCCAAAACTACGAGAAACTCCTTTATTATGATGTATCCAATGTAAAAGTTTGCAAGAACGGCTTCGATCTCATCAAAATCCCTACCAAATCGTGTTTGCACCTTGAAAAGATCATTTGAAGCTCATTCGGTGCGTAGCTCCCGAACTTGCATTTTTCTCAAGCAATATAAATTTTTTAGTTCCAAAACCACCTGAAACTCCTTTATTATGATGTATCCAATGTAAAAGTTTCCATGAATGGGTTCGATCTCATCAAAATACCTATCAAATCGTGTTTGCACCGTGAAAAGCTTATTTGAAGCTCATTTGGTGCGTAGCTCCCGAACTTGCATTTTTCTCGAGCAATATAAATTTTTTAGATCCAAAACCACCTGAAACTCCTTTATTATGATGTATCCAATGTAAAAGTTTCCATGAATGGGTTCGATCTCATCAAAATACCTACCAAATCGTGTTTGCACCGTGAAAAGCTTATTTGAAGTTCATTTGGTGCGTAGCTCCCGAACTTGCATTTTTCTCGAGCAATATAAATTTTTTAGATCCAAAACTACCTGAAGCTCTTTTATTATGATGTATCCAATGTAAAAGTTTCTAGGAACGGGTTTGATCTCATCAAAATACCTACCAAATCGTGTTTGCTCGGTGAAAAACTCATTTGAAGCTCATTTCGTGCGTAGCTCCCAAACTTGCATTTTTCTCGAGCAATATAAATTTTTTAGATCCAAAACTACGAGAAACTCCTTTATTATGATGTATCCAATGTAAAAGTTTGCAAGAACGGCTTCGATCTCATCAAAATCCCTACCAAATCGTGTTTGCACCTTGAAAAGATCATTTGAAGCTCATTCGGTGCGTAGCTCCCGAACTTGCATTTTTCTCAAGCAATATAAATTTTTTAGATCCAAAACCACCTGAAACTCCTTTATTATGATGTATCCAATGTAAAAGTTTCCATGAATGGGTTCGATCTCATCAAAATACCTATCAAATCGTGTTTGCACCGTGAAAAGCTTATTTGAAGCTCATTTCGTGCGTAGCTCCCGAACTTGCATTTTTCTCGAGCAATATAAATTTTTTAGATCCAAAACCACCTGAAACTCCTTTATTATGATGTATCCAATGTAAAAGTTTCCATGAATGGGTTCGATCTCATCAAAATACCTACCAAATCGTGTATGCACCGTGAAAAGCTTATTTGAAGCTCATTTGGTGCGTTGCTCCCGAACTTGCATTTTTCTCGAGCAATATAAATTTTTTAGATCTAAAACCACCTGAAGCTCTTTTATTATGATGTATCCAATGTAAAAGTTTCTAGGAACGGGTTCGATCTCATCAAAATACCTACCAAATCGTGTTTGCTCGGTGAAAAACTCATTTGAAGCTCATTTCGTGCGTAGCTCCCAAACTTGCATTTTTCTCGAGCAATATAAATTTTTTAGATCCAAAACTACGAGAAACTCCTTTATTATGATGTATCCAATGTAAAAGTTTGCAAGAACGGCTTCGATCTCATAAAAATCCCTACCAAATCGTGTTTGCACCTTGAAAAGATCATTTGAAGCTTATTTCGTGCGTAGCTCCCGAACTTGCATTTTTCTCGAGCAATATAAATTTTTTAGATCCAAAACCACCTGAAACTCCTTTATTATGATGTATCCAATGTAAAAGTTTCCATGAACGGGTTCGATCTCATCAAAATACTTACCAAATCGTGTTAGCACCGTGAAAAGCTCATTTGAAGCTCATTTGGTGCGTAGCTCCCGAACTTGCATTTTTCTCGAGCAATATAAATTTTTTAGATCCAAAACCACCTGAAGCTCCTTTATTATGATGTATCCAATGTAAAAGTTTCCAAGAACGGGTTCGATCTCATCAAAATACCTACCAAATCGTGTTTGCACCGTGAAAAGCTCATTTGAAGCTCATTTGGTGCGTAGCTCCCGAACTTGCTTGATCAATATAAATTTTTTAGATCCAAAACCACCTGAAGCTCATTTTTTATGATGTATCCAATGTAAAAGTTTCATGAACGGGTTCGATCTCATCAAAATACCTACGAAATCGTGTTTGCACCTTGAAAAGCTCCTTTGAAGCTCATTTCGTGCGTAGCTCTCGAACTTGCATTTTTCTCGAGATCCAAAACCACCTGAAGCTCATTTATTATGATGTATCCAATGTAAAAGTTTCATGAACGGGTTCAATCTCATCAAAATACCTACGAAATCGTGTTTGCACCTTGAAAAGCTCCTTTGAAGCTTATTTCGTGCGTAGCTCCCGAACTTGCATTTTTCTCGAGATCCGAAACCACCTGAAACTCCTATATTATGATGTATCCAATGTAAAAGTTTCCATGAACGGGTTCGATCTCATCAAAATACCTACCAAATCGTGTTTGCACCGTGAAAAGCTCATTTGAAGCTCATTTCGTGCGTAGCTTCCGAACTTGCATTTTTCTCGAGCAATATAAATTTTTTAGATCCAAAACCACCACACACTCCTTTATTTTGATGTATCCAATGTAAAAGTTTCAAAGAACGGCTTCGTTCTCATCAAAATACCTTCCAAATCGTGTTTGCACCGTGAAAAGCTCATTTGAAGCTTATTTCGTGCGTAGCTCCCGAACTTGCATTTTTCTCGAGTAATATAAATTTTTTAGATCGAAAACCACCAGAAACTCTTTTGTTATGATGTATCCAATGTAAAAGTTTCCAAGAACGGCTTCGATCTCATCAAAATATCTACCAAATCGTGTTTGCACCTTGAAAATCTCATTTGAAGCTCATTTCGTGCGTAGCTCCCGAACTTGCATTTTTCTCGAACAATATAAATTTTTTAGATCCAAAACTACCAGAAACTCCTTTATTATGATGTATCCAATGTAAAAGTTTTCAAGAACGGCTTCGATCTCATCAAAATCCCTACCAAATCGTGTTTGCACATTGAAAAGCTCATTTGAAGCTCATTTCGTGCGTAGCTCCCGAACTTGCATTTTTCTCGAGCAATATAAATTTTTTAGATCCAAAACCACCTGAAACTCCTTTATTATGATGTATCCAATGTAAAAGTTTCCATGAATGGGTTCGATCTCATCAAAATACCTACCAAATCGTGTTTGCACCGTGAAAAGCTTATTTGAAGCTCATTTGGTGCGTAGCTCCCGAACTTGCATTTTTCTCGAGCAATATAAATTTTTTAGATCCAAAACCACCTGAAGCTCATTTTTTATGATGTATCCAATGTAAAAGTTTCTAGGAACGGGTTCGATCTCATCAAAATACCTACGAAATCGTGTTTGCACCTTGAAAAGCTCCTTTGAAGCTCATTTCGTGCGTAGCTCTCGAACTTGCATTTTTCTCGAGATCCAAAACCACCTGAAGCTCATTTATTATGATGTATCCAATGTAAAAGTTTCATGAACGGGTTCAATCTCATCAAAATACCTACGAAATCGTGTTTGCACCTTGAAAAGCTCCTTTGAAGCTTATTTCGTGCGTAGCTCCCGAACTTGCATTTTTCTCGAGATCCGAAACCACCTGAAACTCCTATATTATGATGTATCCAATGTAAAAGTTTCCATGAACGGGTTCGATCTCATCAAAATACCTACCAAATCGTGTTTGCACCGTGAAAAGCTCATTTGAAGCTCATTTCGTGCGTAGCTTCCGAACTTGCATTTTTCTCGAGCAATATAAATTTTTTAGATCCAAAACCACCACACACTCCTTTATTTTGATGTATCCAATGTAAAAGTTTCAAAGAACGGCTTCGTTCTCATCAAAATACCTTCCAAATCGTGTTTGCACCGTGAAAAGCTCATTTGAAGCTTATTTCGTGCGTAGCTCCCGAACTTGCATTTTTCTCGAGTAATATAAATTTTTTAGATCGAAAACCACCAGAAACTCTTTTGTTATGATGTATCCAATGTAAAAGTTTCCAAGAACGGCTTCGATCTCATCAAAATATCTACCAAATCGTGTTTGCACCTTGAAAATCTCATTTGAAGCTCATTTCGTGCGTAGCTCCCGAACTTGCATTTTTCTCGAACAATATAAATTTTTTAGATCCAAAACTACCAGAAACTCCTTTATTATGATGTATCCAATGTAAAAGTTTTCAAGAACGGCTTCGATCTCATCAAAATCCCTACCAAATCGTGTTTGCACATTGAAAAGCTCATTTGAAGCTCATTTCGTGCGTAGCTCCCGAACTTGCATTTTTCTCGAGCAATATAAATTTTTTAGATCCAAAACCACCTGAAACTCCTTTATTATGATGTATCCAATGTAAAAGTTTCCATGAATGGGTTCGATCTCATCAAAATACCTACCAAATCGTGTTTGCACCGTGAAAAGCTTATTTGAAGCTCATTTGGTGCGTAGCTCCCGAACTTGCATTTTTCTCGAGCAATATAAATTTTTTAGATCCAAAACCACCTGAAGCTCTTTTGTTATGATGTATCCAATGTAAAAGTTTCTAGGAACGGGTTCGATCTCATCAAAATACCTACCAAATCGTGTTTGCTCGGTGAAAAACTCATTTGAAGCTCATTTCGTGCGTAGCTCCCAAACTTGCATTTTTCTCGAGCAATATAAATTTTTTAGATCCAAAACTACGAGAAACTCTTTTATTATGATGTATCCAATGTAAAAGTTTGCAAGAACGGCTTCGATCTCATCAAAATCCCTACCAAATCGTGTTTGCACATTGAAAAGCTCATTTGAAGCTCATTTCGTGCGTAGCTCCCGAACTTGCATTTTTCTCGAGCAATATAAATTTTTTAGATCCAAAACCACCTGAAACTCCTTTATTATGATGTATCCAATGTAAAAGTTTCCATGAATGGGTTCGATCTCATCAAAATACCTACCAAATCGTGTTTGCACCGTGAAAAGCTTATTTGAAGCTCATTTGGTGCGTAGCTCCCGAACTTGCATTTTTCTCGAGCAATATAAATTTTTTAGATCCAAAACCACCTGAAGCTCTTTTATTATGATGTATCCAATGTAAAAGTTTCTAGGAACGGGTTTGATCTCATCAAAATACCTACCAAATCGTGTTTGCACCGTGAAAAGCTCATTTGAAGCTCATTTGGTGCGTAGCTCCCGAACTTGCATTTTTCTTGATCAATATAAATTTTTTAGATCCAAAACCACCTGAAGCTCATTTTTTATGATGTATCCAATGTAAAAGTTTCATGAACGGGTTCGATCTCATCAAAATACCTACGAAATCGTGTTTGCACCTTGAAAAGCTCCTTTGAAGCTCATTTCGTGCGTAGCTCTCGAACTTGCATTTTTCTCGAGATCCAAAACCACCTGAAGCTCATTTATTATGATGTATCCAATGTAAAAGTTTCATGAACGGGTTCAATCTCATCAAAATACCTAAGAAATCGTGTTTGCACCTTGAAAAGCTCCTTTGAAGCTTATTTCGTGCGTAGCTCCCGAACTTGCATTTTTCTCGAGATCCGAAACTACCTGAAACTCCTATATTATGATGTATCCAATGTAAAAGTTTCCATGAACGGGTTCGATCTCATCAAAATACCTACCAAATCG